>JAKUCV010003201.1:0-38690 GCA_028386065.3 Turnera subulata | reverse complement strand
CAAAACATCGATGTTCTTGTGACCGTTGGTCAAAACATCGATGTTTCCAATCCAACATCGATGTTCATGAGAACTTGTCTTAGAAATAGAATTTTGCCGAAGCCAAAAAACATCGATGTTGGCTAATCAAACATCGATGTTTCACAAAACATCGATGTTTCATTTTCCAACATCGATGTTCTTGCATCAAAAGAATTTTTCCGAACCAAAATAACATCGATGTTTGGATCCAGAACATCGATGTTTTAGTTACCGTTAGCCCAAAATTCAAATTTTATGGGCAAAACATCGATGTTCTACTTTAAAACATCGATGTTTAGGCATGGTTCAAACAACTTTTCAGCTAAGCTTTGTTTAAAGGTGTTTTTCTTGGGTGGATTTCAAACGGCTCCATGACTTTTCAGAGCTATATATTGAGCATTTTTAGTTGTGTTTATTAACTAATCAACTCTCTACTTCATTCATCATTCATTGCAAAACATTCAATCAAGTTTAAGAGCCAATTCCTTTGAGATTATTGAGAGTTGCCTTATTAGTGCTTAATTGTAACTCATACCTACTCTTGAGAGAGCTTTTGTTTGAGTAATCTTCATAGTGTTGTTCATACACTGAAAGGGAGGTTTGTTCCCTTATAGCTACTCATAGGAAGAGTGATTTTCTTTCCTTGAGAGAAGTCTTGAAGTGAGGTATCTTCAAGCAAGTGTGTAGGATTCTTGTGATTAGAATTCCTAGGCTGTAAACGGTTTGTTAAGCACCCGGAAGCTTAACGGTAGATAGTAAACTCTTCAAGTGTATCTTGAAGGACTGGATTAGCCACAAATTAGTTGTGTGTGAACCAGTATAAAAATCACTTGTGTCCTTCTATTTTTCAATTCCGCACTTCATTTCCTGCAAAGTTTTTAATTTTTGGTCATAAGCTATTCACCCCCCCTCTAGCTTAAGTCTATTGTTCCTAACAATCTGAAGAATTCAGCCTTGGCACACCTCCCACTGCACCTTATCTCGAGGAGCAAGATGGGCGACTGAAACTCAACTTGCCCAACTCCCAAAGTGGGAGAAGAGAGAAGACGAGGATCCACGCCTATAAATAAGAAGAAGGAAGGAAGAACTGGACATCGAACTGGACCCCTCGATCAATACCCAAAACCTGCAGAACTTTGGAACAGAGGGTTCAAGGGGAAAACACGATTCTGCAGCCTTTTCTGGGCAGAAATCGTGTTTTCCCTAACCTCCAGCTTGGTTCCAAACATTATGCTACCCTTAATTCCTTTTGATTTTGTAACCTTGATTATGAACTAAACAACCCCTCTTAGATTGAAGGGGTGAAGCATGTCTCTGTTCGTAGTGCAATAAATTGCTCTTCTTATATTCTTAACCGTTTTTCTTGTTTGGTTGTTGCAAACTTGCTCCATGTTTGAGTCTTGATCAAACCCATACATGAATATAGGTAGCTAGGTGAAGGACCGAAAGGAGAAACCATAGTTGCTGGAACAACAACAACCAACCTTTAGCTCTTAGTTTCGAGAGAAATTAGGAACTAATTGAGGAATTAGCCTCAACACCAATTCTTAATCTTATAGTTTGATCGATGCGAAAGCATTAGGATGAGTGAGAACCTTGGGAGGAACCTGTCAGTGAAAACAAATGGGTTCAGTATAGGTTGAGAGCGCCTGCAAGAACTGATCTGTGTAATTGACTTTGTGTTCTCGACAGGCTCAGTCACGGACTTAACACTGTCTCGGCCTGTTACGACACAGTCAAGAAAGAATGACACCACTTTTAATCTGATTCTTGATTGATTATTGAGCAGCCTATTTTCAATCTAGTGGCAGCTTGGTGAAGGACAGAAAGGAGAAGCAAAGTGTGCCAGACCAACAATAGTCAGCCTTCCCTCCCTAGCCGTTCGAAAGAAGATAGGGAGAGACTGTGGGTAATCAGCACCGACACCGAGCTCCCCCTCTAAGTGGATGGATGTCTACTCTAGTGACAGGGGGTAGATGGAAGCTTAGGGAACTATCAATAAGATCAAAAGCCGTTGGTAGTACATTAGGTTGGGAGCCCCTTCAAGACTTCTAATTAAACACAGGGAGTCTCACAGGCTCAGCTTGTGATGATGCTGTTGAGCAATTTAGAGCACAAAGGCAAGACATATGAATCCCTGGATGCCTAAGATTTCACCAAAACCTGATTTTCACCTACTTCAATATTACTATTACTTTTATTCTCTTACTTAATTTAATTTCGATTTGCACTCACCCCATAATCGATTTTTTTGTTTAACTATCTCAAGCCTAATTCGTCTAAGGTAAGGAGTGACAGACTCATCCCAGTCCCTATGGATACGACTTTGATAGAGTACTACAACTACCCTGTGCACTTGCAGGACACCACAGCACACATCACTAAGCTTTTTCATCAACTTAAAATCCCAAGAAATTCACTTTCACACCTTTCCCATAATAAATCAAGGGACACTTTGAATCGGCTATCTTTCCACCAACAATCTTGAAACCTAAAAGGTTTGAATCCCTATTTTGTTTTATCTTGAGAGAGGATCAAGGGCCAATGATCCGAAGTTCCTCTGTTGTCTGCCTTGAGATTAATAGATTTGAAAGCCAAACTCCATTCGGCCTGTGCCATAGCTCTATCAATCTTGCTGGATGCCAAGCAATTAGCCCAAGTAAATTTGCGACCATTCAAGGGGAATTCAATAAGTTGCATATAGTCTATGAATCCTCTGAGAGCGTCGGCTCCTCTGGACACAAGTCTATGGCTTTTCCTGTCTTCTGCAGCAATAGTCTCATTTAGGTCCCCTATTAACAACCATGGTGAGAGAAAAGATTGCTTCATCACTTTCAACTCATTCCACATGTCCATCCTTTTCTCCAAATTACAATCCCCATACACAAAACAAACACAGAACGGTTCCGGAGAAGCACCAAAGGAACCTTCCAATAAAAACCAATCTTTTGAAGTATGACATTGGGACAAACGAAAGAAGGATTCATCCCACATCACCAATAGACCTCCCGCAGCACCTTCCGCGTCTACTGAGCGAAAATCCAAATCACCCAAATTCCATAATCCCGAGAAGAAGTTTCTATCAATATCCCTTTTCTTCGTTTCGCATATAAAGACCATCCTCGCATCATACTGGAAGATTAGTTCCTTCAGGTGGCTATGTTTAATTACAGACTCCAAGCCTCTAGCATTCCATGAGATAAGACTGAACATAAAAAGGCATAAAACACACCAAAAAATAAAGTCACTAACTCCAAAGAGATCAAAGCTCCTGAAGGTTCATATTCCACTCCTCACCTTCCTTGACGATTAAATCCCTCACCGCTGATCTAACTGCGTCAGTGTCATTCTGTTCCCAACCCAAACAGCTACCCACCTGAAGAGTTAGTTCAGCCTCTGGATCAAAATCCAAAACAGGCAGACAAGGGGATGTCATTGGAGGCTCATCTTCAAAGATTCTCTTGTTTACCCTTCTAATATCAGTGTCCGTTAATGAGTCACTGGAGATGATGCTCCCAGTGAATCTATTAAATTTCTTAAACTTCTAGGTTTTTCTTGTCTGCCTGGTATTAAGGGCTAGTCTGATTTTTTGGTCAATCAAAGTAGATAGCCTAAGATCCGGAATTGGCCTACTGTGTATACTCGAGGACAGGAGCCCAAAATCAGAACCATGTGAAGCAGGCCCAGACCAAGAAACATTCTTGGTATGCTGAAAAGGAGTTAACTGCAAGTTGCCAACCGAATGTGGGTCGGCCTAATGTCCCACATAATCACTATTATTGCCTGAAGATTCTCATAATTCCCAGGAATGAGTGATAGGATGGGACCCGCTGTTGGAATTATTCTTTTTGGATGTATGGGACTGTTCGACTCTAGAGGGTAAAGGAGACCCACTCCCGAATTCGTTGGAAACAAACACGGCTCTTTTACTACTAGCACGTGATCTATTTGGAGAAGGAGGACTGCCGCCATTGGCACGTGAAGCAGCAGCCTTCATAATTGGGGGTGTGGGTTTCCTAGGAGATTGTCTGACAGGCTGGTTAACGTTTTCTATTATACCCTTTAATTGGAAGGGATCGGAATCCGATACATCAACCTCGAGAGCAGAGAAGCGATTTCTAGAATTCAAATTTTGCACATCCCGGCCACCGACAGATGGAGAACTTTTATGGTGATGGGTTGGCGATTCATGATCAAAGGAAATAAGATCATTAACAGACATATCAAGAACAGGACCAATGGAGGAAGAATTAACTGGAGCATCAACCTCAGTGCAGACGATGATAGAACTGGTACCTTTGATATCGATATTCACCTCCCAAAAAATCTTTTTCTTAATAATGGTTAAGACCTGAATGAATGCAAATTCCATATTTGTTCTAGCTTCCGTAGCCTCAACTAACTTTATCAACTTCCTGAAATCAGTGCATACCTTTTCAAAAAATTGCAAGCACCATGCATGAAGAGGTACACCAGAAAGCATAATCCAACACAAATGATTGGTAGGATTATCGCTGATCTTCCATGCCCTAAACAACTGGAAATAATTAGACACCCAATCCGGCTCCAGAGATAATATCTCATCACAGAACTCAATAGATGGGGTATAAATCAACTCCGAGTCGCCGCGCAGCTCACTGACCGTACAATCTTTTAGACCATTTGAGCATAGAATATCCTGAAGGGCAGTTCTCTCCATAGGGAAGGAGAGAATGCCAAAAATACAATGGGATAACCAAACATCAGATTCAACGGGTGGATTGAACTCGAATTTCGAAAATCCATTGCATACCTCAGACTCCTTCGCATTCTTCACCAACTCCTTCTCCTTACCTTTAACAGTCTGGGCAAAAGATTTACCATGTATAACTGGATTATCACTGAGTCTCTGCTGAGGATGATAGTCAACTTTTAGACCTTGTTGCTTACTTCTTGCTAGGTTGGCACGAAGAGTGCCGCCCTCCACGGAGACAGCAAAGATTTTGTTGACCATTGCTTCTAAGACCATGCCTTTTTTGACCCTGATGAAGCCAAAGCATTTGCCATTTCTGGCCAACTTCTTTAGAATGTAAATATCAACAATATCCCCTACTGGAGATAAGTTTGAGAGGACATCAGATATCGACCAACTAAAAGGAAGATTCTCGACATAAAGGCTGAAGAATTGGTCATTTCTGATAGCAATATCAATAAGGTTCCTGTTCTATTTTGAGAATGAAAGAGGTTTAGGGTAGGTTGGTAATCTGTTTGGTCTATTAGGTTGGGAAGGAAAGGTGTTTGGCCGGGCGGCCGGAGCAAGTATGGGAAGAGTGAATGGAGGGAGGCCATGGTTTGAGGGTATGGTTTGGGGAAGGGTGAGTTGAATATCGTTTGAGGTGGCCGGAGGAAACTGCAATGAAGGAGTGGTTGATTTGGTAGATGTTCGACGGGGAAGGCTAGGGGACATTTGGGGAGGGGGGTAGAGAGAGAGAGGGCCACCATCTTTTTTGTTGGGGAATTTGGAGAACCCTCCATTCACTCTTCCCATACCCAATATTTACCTGCCATAAATATTTTACTACTATACCTAACCTCCACTTGGATTCTTCTCTTTGGCTATTTATCTTCTACAATTCTACTTGTATTAATCTTAATATCACCATCCTTTACCTAACATTCTTTTGATTTTATCCTTTTAAATTAGTCATGTTTATTTATTTTTATGCTCCCATTTCTAATTATAAATTCCTCTTCAATCCTTCACATCTCTACACTTACATCTCACCATAAACTTTTCTTCTCTATACATTCCATATACTTATTCTCAACCTCCTTTTTCATCATAATTTCTCTTAATTTTATAATAAAATAAAGAATTATGCATGAAAAAATATCAAGTCAATTCAAGTCAATGGTCGAAGTCTCTCATTAAGTCGTCGCACGCAGCCAGGAAATAGTGAGGAAATCGTGGAGGCAATTACACAAATCCCTGCAACAACCACACAATTAATTAATTATAGTAGTAACAAAATTAAAACTTAGGCAAATAAATATCCCACCTCTCTCATTTTGCTTTTTGAACCAATCCACCTCTCACTAAAACAAGCAAGAGGAACATATTCAATTGTACGATGATGCAAGACTTTGTAGTATAAACACTAAATACAGAATCCATTCAGTCATCAATAATTGTCACATACATACTAGTAGTACACGTTTTCATTTGCTGATTTTTTTACAACAACAACAACCACGTTCTTGTCCCTTACTGACACCCTCGCTCACTATAAGTTCCCATCAGTTTTGGTCCCATCTCCACTCATAAGAGAAAAGGAAGACTAAGTAGTGATCATTGTGTAGTAGCATGGCATCCCCACCAACGTCCCTTGTGTTCAAGGTTCACAGGCGTGAACCAGAGCTGATCACCCCAGCCAAGCCCACCCCTCGTGAGTTCAAATTCTTATCGGACATCGATGACCAAGAGGGTCTTCGATTCCACATTCCGGTCATACAGTTTTACGCTAGAAAGCCCTCAATGCGAGGGAAGGACCCTGTTAAGATCATCAGGGAGGCACTTGCCAAGACACTTGTGTTCTATTACCCATTTGCAGGTAGGCTAAGGGAAGGGCCTAACCGGAAGCTTCTGGTGGAGTGCACAGGGGAAGGCATCTTGTTCATTGAGGCGGAGGCAGAGGTCACTCTTGAACAGTTTGGTGATAAACTTCAGCCTCCATTCCCTTGCTGGGATGAGCTTCTCTTTGATGTCCCTGGCTCCAGTGGGGTCCTAGATTGCCCTTTGCTTCTAATTCAGGTACTATATTTTCTCTTCTTTTTTTCTTTTTTTTTTGCCGATAACAAAAAAAAATTATTTTCCTCTTTTGGATTTAATATAATTAGTTACATGAAATTTCTTTATTATTTTCTCTTTTCCTCACAAGAAAACAAATGATGGGCTGGTGGGGAATCCACCATACGTATTACGTACCATTAAACAAATTCTAAACTCAAATTATCTATTTTTGGTTTGTTAAGGTTCATAGCTAGCAACCTTCATTATGCAATACATCTAACCAACAAGATTGAATGAATACTGGGCAAATTGACAGGTGACCCGCCTTAGGTGTGGGGGCTTCATCTTCGCCCTCCGCCTCAACCACACCATGAGCGACGCCCCGGGCCTGGTCCAGTTCATGGCAGCGGTGGGGGAGATGGCGCGTGGAGCGCGTGAGCCGTCTGTCCCGGCGGTGTGGGAGAGGCACGTCTTGAACGCCAGCATACCGCCGCGCGTGACGTGCACGCACCGGGAGTATGAGGAGGTGCCGGACACCAAAGGCACGATCATCCCTCTAGACGACATGGCGCACCGATCATTCTTCTTCGGGCCAAAAGAGATATCCGCACTAAAGGGGCTGGTCCCTCCGCAGCTAAGTGATTGCTCCACTTTCGAGCTGTTGACGGCATGCCTGTGGAGATGCCGCACCATCGCGCTCCAGCCCGACCCCACCGAGGAAATGCGCATAATATGCATCGTCAACGCCAGGGAGAAGTTCAACCCTCCACTGCCACGAGGGTATTACGGGAATGGGTTTGCCTTCCCAGTGGCAGTGGCCACGGCGGGGGACTTGGCCAAGAACCCACTAGGGTTTGCATTGGAACTGGTGAAGAAGGCCAAAGGGGACGTGACGGAGGAGTACATGAGGTCAGTGGCCTCTCTCATGGTCATAAGGGGAAGGCCTCACTTCACAGTGGTGAGGGCTTACCTGGTCTCGGATCTGAGGCGTGCAGGGTTTGAAGAGGTGGACTTTGGTTGGGGTAATGCGCTCTATGGTGGGGCCGCAAAGGGTGGAGTAGGGGCCATCCCTGGAGTCGCAAGCTTCTACATACCCTTCACCAATAATAAAGGTGAGAATGGGATTGTGGTGCCATTCTGCTTGCCAGCCCCTGCCATGGAAATTTTTGAGAAAGAATTGGACAAGTTGCTCAAGGACCCACCCCCAACTGGTCATGCTCCTTCCAAATTTATCGTTTCTTCCTTGTAATTTCTCCACACAAAGTATGCTTTGCCATTGTTGCCTATTTTTCTTCTTCCTTTTTTTTTCCTTTTTTTTTCCATTTTGATACCGTGCTTTGTCAAAATTACGATAATATGTAGTTGTGTTCTTATCAAGTGAATGAATAATAGTATGTGCTTTGAAATTTTGCGCTTACCGTGTACTACTACACCTGACTACTTTAGACCAGAAATATTCTGCCAGTTGCTAACCAGTATTATCCCATTTTGTGTTTTATACAATTTGCCGTTGCTCAGAAACCCAAGTTGCCCTTTACTCTTACCTGAACGAAGAAATATTATATATAGTAAATGATGTCCAATCGTGAAGTTAGATAAAATTTTTAGAGGTGGTCAATATAATATTTTGTGTGTGATAATAAAGATTTATGTAAAAAAATAAAATTTAGAGAAGGATTAATATAATATTTTGTATTTGATAATAAAGATTTATATAAAAAAATTTAAAAGGGGCAAAATATACATCACGATAGAATTTATTTACAAAAATTTGAAATTTAAGGGGCAATTAATATATTACGATAGTACTAGTATGAAAAAATTAGAAACCATGGCATGGCCACCCTTGGCCCTCCTGGGCCACCGCCACTGATGATGCCCGACTTCTTACTAATTAAAAGTCAGTCTACTTGGCGTGGATGTACTGTATATTAAATTATTACAGTCAAGACGACTTCTTCTTTTACTAATAAATAAGGAAAGGTATGTGACCCGGGTCCAATACTGTGTAGTCAAACAAAACTCCGGATGAGAAACAAAAACATAACGAAAGTCGTTGCTTTTCTTTTTTTTTTTCCCCCTTTGCATTAAGACAATTAATTACTCACTTTCCGGCAAGGTGCTCATTATGTATTTCTCTGTATTAGACAAAATGACAATGAATTACCTTTTGAATTGGTATAATGATAAAGAAATTTGTTGACTAGCCAATTAAATCCAAAGCCTAAAGGTCTTAGGTAACTAGCAATCTAATATATCATATAAATAGAGGTGGCAAAATGAGTCTTTATGGGTGGGTTATGTCATAATGGGCCATACCCATTTATATCAATTTATCTATTTATGAACTATTAAGAAATTTAAATAGATATTTATGTCTATTTAGATCTATTTAATGTCGGTATACTCATTTATCCATCCATTTAATGTTAATATATATTTTTTAAAATTTGTGTTTTAACTTTATGAATATTATTCTGACAAGTCCATATTAACCCGGCATAGCCTATACAAGCCTAACTAAGCATGAACAAAATGTGTTTGGTCGGGTTTAAATTGGCCCATACGAGCCCAACTAGACCTGCATGGTTCGGACTTTATTAGGCCTACATATTTTGGGCCGAAACGAGCCCAAATAGGCCCGCCCCAGCAAAATTAGGCCCACATTTATTGTGCCAGGACTGGCCCATTAGGCCCAAATGGGTTGGATCTATCCTGGCCCATGTAGATAATTGAATTAAATTATTAATATATGGATTCATGGATACCCATTATCCAATCCCTATAAACCCACTATTTTATGGGTTAAATGGATAAAATACCCAATCAAACCATATAGTGTACTTACCTATTTATATTTATTATCCACTTATCCATGAGTTAGACGGGTAACCCATTGGGTACCCAACCTATATATTTTGCTACCTCTACATATAAGCTTGTGGAGAATTATTATTTGTTTTGGTACATGGAAGTTTTAGGAGAATTATTAACACTCAAACTTTTTCGTTGTTGGGAATTAAAATAAATATGAGCACAATGGAAGTATTTTAAACAAAATATGAGAAGTTGAAAACAATTCATGTTCCTTCTTGAATCCTTTACGGCAAGAAGTCTAATTAGAAGGAAAAAAGCCTCTCCCTAATGTATAAAGATAGTGTACAAAATTTTTCAACGAAGAATAGGAGAGAAGAAAGAGAGCAGACTCTTTAAAGAAACAATATCAAGTAGATGATTTTCAGCAACCATTTTCTAAACTCGTCAAAAAACTGATGATCTGTTTAAGCTGATGGTGCATATGAAATGTGTCTAGGTTGTACAATCAGATAATGATGAGCCTAATTAAGTACATAGTAGTTATCTATACAGATATACATTTCTTACCTGATAGGAATAGAAGTGTGTTATTTAAAATACTCCAATGTTATCTTATCACTCACCAGTCCCTTACTGAATGATTAGTATTTTCAGTTACTCTCGCTCTCTGTTGATTTTTTTTTCAAAAGTTTTTGTAAGCCTGTAAGCCTAATATTCATATTCATGATCGAGTAGAGAGAGAAAGTTTTTTTGACTTCTCTCTAATTTTTTTTTTTTTTAAAAAATAAATTATATTAAAACTAGATCTAGAATCCAATATTCCTCGGCAGATGCAGAATCAAGCCATGTAAATCCAGAGGCCTTCGCTCAAGCTATAACAGGGGCAGGTTGGTGTGATTTGAGTTTTTAAGTTAATCTTTTTAGTCTCCACAAGATCTGAAATTTTGTCGGAGTACCTCAAAGTACACCAGCTGTTGACGGGATGATGACCTCGTGACTGTCGGAACTTAGACTGGCTTTCATGGTTTTTTTTTTTTTTTGTTTTTTGGCATGCTTTCATGGGTTCTAACTTCTAAGTATTTGACCAATAAAATTATATCGCATGTCTAGCGTCATTAATTTATCTGATTAAAAAATTACTAATATGCTAAGCAAAGTATCCTGGTCGTAAACGGAAAATTCATTTTAGATTTTTTAGTCCCAAGGGCAAGCTTACCGGATGCGGATTTAGGAAAGAAAGCTCCGACCGTCTACTCTATTTCATTGACTTACTAAATATAACCAGTTAATTGTTTAATTCTTAAAATATGCTGGTTCATGTAATATAGTGTATATTACTATCTATTATCATCTGTTTTTCTTTAAAAAAATATTGTATATTTTTAATCTATTCTGTTGTTTATTGGTATTGCCAAAGAATCTTTTTGAATTTGTTTTCAAAGATTACGGTGATGATTTGCTTCGGGAGCCTAAACTGGAGCAATTAATGAATATTATTAGTAGTACTTTCCAGAGGATAACATAACGACACACAATGCAACACGTGTTAGAATACAAATAGTAAAACAGCAAAAGATGAATAAATAAATGGAACACAAATCGACAAATAGAGAATAAATAAATGCAACAGGTGGAGTGTGGAAGACGTGAAGAGTAAAAACCTCTCTCATCCTTTACCTTTTTTACTAGCCTGGTAGTACTTGTACTTGTACTGCACTTACCAGTTACCTACTCATCAGCTCTTATCAGTGATAATGGATGCAGAAGTCTTAAAATTTTAGGCTGTTTGAGTCCTAAAATATATTAGTTCACCAAATAAATCCTAAATCTTTAATTATGAAATCTAGTTGAGTCTTAAGTTATTTTTTCATTAATTAGAGCTGAAAAAAATTGTTGACATGTCATCATAGTGACCATAATGCCTATAGACCCATATAAATATAAATTATTTACATGCACTGCATTTTGCTAAATTTTACAAATAATTTTTTGCACCTAACATTTTTCTATTTTAAACCATAACAGAGTTGTAGTTATATTGAATAATTACAATAAACTTTGAAACTTACAATTTATAAAAGTTATAATTATTTTTTTATAAATTAAACTTTATAACGACCCGGGTAAAATTTTCGTGATTTTTACCAAGCTGTTTTGACTTTTACGGTGGTTAATAAAATTTTATCGCGGTTAATTAAAAATTTTACCAAACCGAGTCAATTTTCAATATTGTCACTATTATTTTTATAACTCTCAAAATTATCAATATTGTTAATACTGTTACCATTATTACTAATTTCCTAATCAACATTTACAACAATACTTTTATTACTATTTTAGCCGGGAAATTCTTGTTGCAATAATTTACTAATTATAATTTAAAATGAAGTTTAAACGCCGTAATTCGATGAATTCTATCGGACCGAGCTTTTCCGATAGTTTTCCGGGAATAACCGAGCTTCGTTTCGGTCACTGAGGATACGCGACATTCTGGAGTTTCTTTCGATAACCGAGCCTCGGAATTATTTTCCGAGGGTTACTCGGGACTTCCGAGCCTCCTCCAAGGCTTACCGAGCCTCGGTTTTCAATTCCGAGACTTGGACGATGTTCAGGGGTATTAATCGGATTTTCCGAGCCCAAGTTGTATTTTCAGGCTCGGGACGGAAATCTGGACCGGCCAACCGTGGCTTGCCACGTGGCCACTCTTTTTTCCTTTTCTTTCCTCTCCTTTCTCCTCTCTTTTCTTTTCTTTCTTTTTCCCCTCTCTCCCGGTTTTTCTTCCGCCGCCCTACCCCAACTCTATTTCTTTTTCTTTCTTTTCTCCCCTATTTTTCCACACGTCGGCCCCCTTCCTTTTTCCTTCTTGTTCCTTTCCCATCATTTTCTCCTGCTTATCTTTCTCGTGACTCTTCTTCCCTGTGGCGTTGCAACCAGACGACGCCACCATCTCCTTCCCTTTCACCAATTCCTCTTCGCCTTTGCCCCTCTTCCCTGCTACCCTTCGCCGTCGTGACGAGCTCGAGCCTCCGCCGTACACAGGAGGTCCGATTCTTCCTTCGCCTCTGCTGCATCACAAGTCGCCGCCCCTTCCCTGTTGTCGCCGACAGCAGTATGGTGTGGGTAAGTCCCAACGATAGCTCTTCCTTCTCCTCTTCCCCTTCTTTGAACCCGATACACGATCTGACTAAACTAATCAAGTTGTTATGGTTGTGTTGTTGAACTGATGTTGTATGGCTGTGGATGTGGTGTTACTGTGTGCTTTGGATGGCCGTGGGAACGGTATGGTTGCTTGATGGCAGTTGTGGGCATGAACCATGGTGTTGATGGATGCGGGTTATGTGGGTATGAGATAGCGTTGGTGGGTAATTGGGCAGCGGTGCAGCGTGGTGGATGGGATGTTTTGATGTATGGTGAACGGTAACGATGGGCTGGTGTTCTGTTGTGGACAGTAACCCGCCGGATTCCGGCGAATTTCCGACAGTCACGGGTATTTTCCGGCGAACCCGGGAATGGACTTTTGGGTAAAGACCCGAGCCTTGGACCATCCATAAGCATCATTAACGAACCCGAACGATATTAAACGGACCCGGACATTAAAACGATAATTAATGGAATGATTAATAAAGTTAATTAATATTTACCAATACTATTATTTTATGCAAATTAATTTATGCTTTACTTATTTAACTCTGCTTTTATTTTATGCCATTTGATTATTTCATTTATGCTTTTATTTATTTTATCTATGCAATTATTTACTTTATGTCTTTATTTTCCGATTGGGCTATTAAAAAGGCCTACAATATTTAAATCCCCGTTTTAATTTTATTTACGTTTATCTGGGCTCGCAAAGGCCCATTGAATTTAATTTTCGGTTTTATTTATTTTAATTGGGCTAATTATAATTAGAGGCCATAATTTCTACTTTAAATAAGTCTTTTATTAATTCGAAGTTGTTTTATTGTTTTCTCCGATGGACTAAACGCAAGTGAAGGTCCCCTGAGCTTAATTTCTTAATTATGTTTTAATTATTACATTTCTAATATGTTTAATTTCCGTTCTTTTGGGCTAAATAATAATAGGCCCATACCTTATTTTATTTATAAATTTTATTCTTACGTATATGGACGATTTGCATTATTGCTCACATGCTTAACAGTAAAAAGGAAAAAAAATAAAATAAAAAAAAAAGAAAAACCAGTTTAAAGCCGGTGGAAAGGAACCAGGAAAGGAAGAGGGGAAAGAAAAAGAAGAAGAAAAAAAGAAGAAGAAAGAAAGAAAAAAAAAAAGAGAGGAGAAGGAAAATTAGAAAAAATAAAAAAAAAGGAAAAAAAGAAATGGGGGGAGGAGCTGCCGCAGCCAACCACCGCCGGCAACCACCTCCACTGACCCACCGCCTTCACCAGCCGAGCCCACCATCGCACTGCTCGACGACCGCCCTCCTCTCTTCCTCGCCGTCCCGTGGAGACCAGTCAACGAGCCGCCAGACCTGACGAGCAGAGCCGCCGGACCCAGCGTCTCTTCCCCTCGCATTTCCTCTCCGCTGCCGCGCCTGCACAACACGAAACCACCACGGCTGCACCTCAACACAGCGACGTCCACCACCAGCCTTCCCTCCCTAGCCATGCCGCCCTGCTCCCGTGCCACCGTGCTGCCGCCCACGCCCGTCCCTGCTTGTATTTCTCGTCGTCCAACGCAGGTAATGAAGAAAACGACCCGTATTTTTCAACCGGGTCACGGTGTCGGGCCGGGTTGACCCGACGGGTCCTCGGCCTGGCCCAAGACCAGTTACTATTCATGGGCCCAAAACTGTGTTTGGGCCTAGCACTATTCATACTGGCTGTACTGTTCACGACAGGCTACTGTTCACATGTTGCACTGTTCACGGGCCCAGCCCGTATTAAAAAAAATAAAAATAATAAATAAAATAAAATAAAATGAAATAATAATTCTGAAAGTGGATTTAAATAAATATAATTAGCTGATATATTATTTTTAGAAATTATAGTAATTATACTTTTGGAAATAAGAGCATAAGATAATTATATACAAGAAAAATATTTTAGAAAGGAGGATTATCACGTATTTAACAACCGGATATAATTACGAAATGATACCGACCTATGGAATTAAATGGTGAACGATGACGTTAATGGAGTATAAAATCGGGACGAATAACTCAAAAGAATTAGTATTACAGTACGTCATATCATAGCATACCGATTATGTGCATTTATGTGTGTGTACATTGTTTTGTGTATAGGTTTGATATCGGGCAGATTCCTGTGGAACCGACCTTGGACCCGGTTGAGGATTTTCAGAGTTGAGTAATCGGCTAAGGTGAGGTTAAGTGAATATTTATATACACCACGTGATATCAAGTTGCTGTTTGATTGCTATATGTGACATTTGGTGGTATGAAACTCTATGTCTGTGAATGGTTGTTGTGTGATGATTAAGTTGATAATTGTTATCGTTGATGTTGTTGGAATTATTGTTGCTGTTGAAATTATTGATGATGTTGGAATTGTGGATATAAGTAAGATTATTATTGTTGTTGACTGTTAGAATTGTGTGAGTTGAGTACCGGGGGTACTATTATGTGATGACAGTTGGGTATTGGATATTATCCAGACGAGCGGAGAGGCTGCGAGCCTGCTCGGGATAATGAGAAAATGGTTGGATGATAGAAATGTAGTAACTAGTCGAGGGGAAAGAAAATAATAAAATGGAAACACTTAGACATCTAGTAAGTCACAGTTAAATGTTGGAACAGCCAGATGGTAGTCTTAGATTATGGTGCTGGGGGAGAGTTAGTGGCTGGTGTCTGCTCCCTGTCTGTACCAAGTTATTGTTATTGTTTGGGCACTGGGGGAGAGTTAGTGGTTGGTCCTGCTCCCTGTCTGTGCCAGTTATTACGTGGAGGTACCGGGGAGGGGTCCACGGGCTAGCTAGCTTGACTACCAGGCGACGGCCATCATTTAACTTGTGATAGGGGCCCTGATAATAAAATTGGAATAGTGTGTCTAGAATCACCAGTGTGTATTTAAGGTTCGTGAGAACCTTGGTTAGTTGTTGTGATGTGACTTGGAATAGTTACGGTGTATGTATATGTATATTTGCTTATGGGTTTACCCGGTGGGCACTTCGGACTCACCCCTCACCTGCGGGCTTTCATCCCGTAGGATGAGTTATTTGTGGTTCAGGTATATTGCATTCCAGACAGGCTGCGGTGTTATCCCTTGGACAGGACTCGGATCCATTAGTTGCATCATGGGTTGCATACAGAGTCACAGTGAGTCGTTAAGTCTTCCGCTGTGCTGTTTATTTTGCCGTTGGGCCGTAGGGCCATATTGTTGTTGCTTACAGTGTTTATGTGAGTTAAGTCTTCCGTTGTGCATATTATTATTGTTGTTGGGCCGTTGGGCCGGTTTTATTATTATTGATGTTTGGTATTTTGGGCCGTTGGGGCCGAGTTGTTGTTGTACACACTGTATGCTGAGTCATGTTGGGTTGGGTCGTCACAGTTCCGGCACGTGTTTACTGTGTACGGTAAATACGGGTTGGGGCGTTTCAGTTTGGTAGCGGAGCGGGCGTTAGGTCTTGTTGGGCAGTCTTTGTGTGTCTGTTGTTCCTGTTTGCATAGTTCGCTCCAGTTGTTTAATATTTTATATCATATTAGTTAAGTGCATTATGGATCCAGTCAAGGGACGCCAACTGTCGCGGAACATACACATATGAGGTAAAAGATGCCATAATATGCGAAAATACAAATATTATTGATAATACCGATATTTTGAGATAAAGGGAAATATTAATATTTTGATTGTAAAGGGAAATAGTACATTGATATTTGATATTTTATAAAAAAGAAAATATTACATGATATTTTATAAAAAAGGGAAATAATACATTGATTTTTAATAATTTATAAAAATAGGAAATACAATTAACGGTTCGCAACGACGTTGACACGGAAGTTGTTTGCGTCACTGTTGACGTTGACCGTGACTCTGTCGCTCCACGAGAGCCACATGCAGCCTCTGTCGCGCTGACCAGGAATCTCGAACCGGTTAGCTTGAGGGAATCGGAGTGGAATCAGACCGTGATCGTCTCGTGGTTGCCACTGTGTCTCCGTCAGAAGAACCATATTGGGCTTGTACTGGTTCTTCAAGTCCCTCAGGGTGCGTGAGAACTCTTGTGGACGCCTTGCCACTCCTCTGCAGTTCCACACCAGTAGCCGTACCTTTGGCCAGGTTGGAGGTAGCCGAGTCATTCTGGGTATGCTCTGGGCTGTCATTGCGAGCTGGTAGTAAGCGCCTTGCTCCACATTCTGGCAAGTGGACTCCAGGTTGAACTCTTGAAGCCTATCCGAGATGAAGAACATCACGGAGTTTGCTGAGCCGTAGTAGGAAGTCCTCAGTGTCCCATGGTCCTCTAGGAAGAACACCTCTTCCATTGGAGTGACGAAGAACCGCGACGAGTAGAGTTCGTCGACAAAGACCAGTCGTGACATTCTGCCGAGCTCGTTCGGCAGCTCTTCAGCACGTTCGTTGACCTTGCTGTAGGCTAGACGATTTCTTCTGCCAAGGTTGGCACCTTCGACGAAGAAGACTGAGGATGGAGCAGGCATTGTGTTGGGACTATTGGTCTTTGGTTTTTCAGAGTTTGTGGATTTTGGTTGCCTGAATATTTTGTTTGCTTTATATGCTTTGATGATTTCCACATCACCGCTCCTTCTTTTATACACTTACGGGGAGCGTGATTACCGTTTTTGATTTTCAAGATTTGCTTTTTGAATTTTACCGTTGTTGTATTTAATGCTTTGTCAATTTACGCGTTTTTCGGACTACCGTGCCAGAGTTTTTCAGCCTTTTCCATCTCATGATTTTCTTATGCTCTGGCTACCTTGTCTTTTGTTTTCATGGACTTACTACATTTTTCCTGCATCTTTTATCACATGCATCCGTGACCGTTGAGGCCAGATGGATGGGACCGTACCTCGTGTAGAACGCATGTGCGACAAGTTTACAGCTGTTCGGATATCGTGGAGAGATACGTTGTCTTGACAGACGTTTTTGGCTTACGCGGAAATTGTGAACAAGTGGGTAACGTGTCCTTCGAGAGACACAGGATGTGCTCGTGATCATCGCCGTGCGAGTTAACGACACAGGACGTTCCCGTGAACATCGTCTTGCCAGTTAACGGATGTCCTCTTCACGAGTTTAACCGACGTCACCGTTAACTATACGTGTCACATTTCTCAGGATTGAGAATGGACACGACCGAACTATAGCGCCGAGCATGAAAACATACCTTGTTTTAATTTCTTTTTGTTTTGATTTTGTTAAACGAGTCTTGTTTTGTTTTTAATTTCTTTATGTTGGTTATAATTCATTTTATCGGTCCTGTTTTTAACATCATTGTGTTCGATCTTATTTTCATTCATGACGATTTTGTTACGTTTTAAATATTTTGTTTTTTTTTTCAGTTAAATACGATTTTTCACATCTTAACAAGAGAATTCATAATATAAGAATTTTTGATTTAAAAGGAAACTTGTTTTATTATTCATAATATAGTTTTACAACAGGAGAAGAAGTGCCCTACGGAGCTACTTGCTTCTCAAGATCTTTTACAAGGTTTTGGACGTTCCTTAAGTGCGGGAACAGCTCCGCGCACGCCAGTTCAATCTGCGCCACAACCGAGCTGATCTTCCTCAGGGAGACGTTCAGTTGCGTCAACTTCTGTTGCGGAGTGCTGCTTTCAGCTACCGCCTTGCCTTTCTTGTCCTCAGCTTTCTTGCCGGCACGCTTCTTCCGTCGCTTTGGGGAGACCACCATGTGCTCCTCCAGGCTGAAGATGTTGGTCTTGAACCGTTTCCTTGGAGGCTCTTCATCGGAGCTTGTCGGGAAAGCCTTGCCGCCGATGTAGCTGTTGTTCTCGGAGTCTGAAGTCGTTCGAGAACGAAGTGGAGAGTCCATGGCTGAGAGTGAATGTCTCAGCTGTGAGGTTTGGTATTTATAAGCAGATGAGATGTCGCTTAAGGGTATAAGCGGTATCTCATGTTGAGTTTAGACACCTGGCAGAGTGTGCCAGAATCTTATCGTGGTAGGACCCATGGATAAGACGGAATTTCGGGGACGAAATTCTTTTTAAGGGGGGTAGAATGTAACAGCCCGGGTAAATTTTTGATTTTTACCGGGACTGTAGAAGTCGTTTTACCGTGATTTACTGTTGAATTAATCTTGGGTAATTAATTCAAGGTAAATCGGGAGTCGTTTTTCGAAACCGAGGGTTTTCCCGCGCTCGTAATTTTCCGCGGAATTTTTCGAACCTAAGTTGGTATTTTTCGGGTTTCGGAATTTCTCGGAAAATCACACCGGAAAATAGCTAAGGAGGTATCGGTTATTTTCTGGACCGGATCGGACTCGCCCGTAATATGGACGATTTGCATTATTGTTCACATGCTTAACAGTAAAAAGGAAAAAAAATAATAATAAAAAAGAAAAACCAGTTTAAAGCCGGTGGAAAGGAACCAGGAGAGGAAGAGGGGAAAGAAAAGAAGAAGAAAAAAAGAAGAAGAAAGAAAGAAAAAAAAAAGAGAGGAGAAGGAAAATTAGAAAAAATAAAAAAAAAGGAAAAAAAGAAATGGGGGGAGGAGCTGCCGCAGCCAACCACCGTCGGCAACCACCTCCACTGACCCACCGCCTTCACCAGCCGAGCCCACCATCGCACTGCTCGACGACCGCCCTCCTCTCTTCCACGCCGTCCCGTAGAGACCAGTCAACGAGCCGCCAGACCTGACGAGCAGAGCCGCCGGACCCAGCGTCTCTTCCCCTCGCATTTCCTCTCCGCCGCCGCGCCTGCACACCACGAAACCACCACGGCTGCACCTCAACACAGCGACGTCCACCACCAGCCTTCCCTCCCTCGCCATGCCGCCCTGCTCCCGTGCCACCGTGCTGCCGCCCACGCCCGTCCCTGCTCGTATTTCTCGTCGTCCAACGCAGGTAATGAAGAAGACGACCCGTATTTTCAACCGGGTCACGGTGTCGGGCCGGGTTGACCCGACGGGTCCGCGGCCTGGCCCAAGACCAGTTACTATTCATGGGCCCAAAACTGTGCTTGGGCCTAGCACTATTCATACGGGCTGTACTGTTCACGACAGGCTACTGTTCACATGTTGCACTGTTCACGGGCCCAGCCCGTATTAAAAAAAATAAAAATAATAAATAAAATAAAATAAAATGAAATAATAATTCTGAAAGTGGATTTAAATAAATATAATTAGCTGATATATTATTTTTAGAAATTATAGTAATTATACTTTTGGAAATAAGAGCATAAGATAATTATATACAAGAAAAATATTTTAGAAAGGAGGATTATCACGTATTTAACAACCGGATATAATTACGAAATGATACCGACCTATGGAATTAAATGGTGAACGATGACGTTAATGGAGTATAAAATCGGGACGAATAACTCAAAAGAATTAGTATTACAGTACGTCATATCATAGCATACCGATTATGTGCATTTATGTGTGTGTACATTGTTTTGTGTATAGGTTTGATATCGGGCAGATTCCTGTGGAACCGGCCTTGGACCCGGTTGAGGATTTTCAGAGTTGAGTAATCGGCTAAGGTGAGGTTAAGTGAATATTTATATACACCACGTGATATCAAGTTGCTGTTTGATTGCTATATGTGACATTTGGTGGTATGAAACTCTATGTCTGTGAATGGTTGTTGTGTGATGATTAAGTTGATAATTGTTATCGTTGATGTTGTTGGAATTATTGTTGCTGTTGGAATTATTGATGATGTTGGAATTGTGGATATAAGTAAGATTATTGTTGTTGTTGACTGTTAGAATTGTGTGAGTTGAGTACCGGGGGTACTATTATGTGATGACAGTTGGGTATTGGATATTATCCAGACGAGCGGAGAGGCTGCGAGCCTGCTCGGGATAATGAGAAAATGGTTGGATGATAGAAATGTAGTAACTAGTCGAGGGGAAAGAAAATAATAAAATGGAAACACTTAGACATCTAGTAAGTCACAGTTAAATGTTGGANTGTTGTATATGTATATTTGCTTATGGGTTTACCCGGTGGGCACTTCGGACTCACCCCTCACCTGCGGGCTTTCATCCCGTAGGATGAGTTATTTGTGGTTCAGGTATATTGCATTCCAGACAGGCTGCGGTGTTATCCCTTGGACAGGACTCGGATCCATTAGTTGCATCATGGGTTGCATACAGAGTCACAGTGAGTCGTTAAGTCTTCCGCTGTGCTGTTTATTTTGCCGTTGGGCCGTAGGGCCATATTGTTGTTGCTTACAGTGTTTATGTGAGTTAAGTCTTCCGCTGTGCATATTATTATTGTTGTTGGGCCATTGGGCTGGTTTTATTATTATTGATGTTTGGTATTTTGGGCCATTGGGGCCGAGTTGTTGTTGTACACACTGTATGCTGAGTCATGTTGGGTTGGGTCGTCACAGTTCCGGCACGTGTTTACTGTGTACGGTAAATACGGGTTGGGGCGTTTCATCCAAACTATGTCTTATTAAGTTACCGTAAATATTATGTTGATATAATAGCGATAATATTATTTGATTAATTATTGAAGACAATATTTTATTAAAGGTTATAATATTTCGACCACTAATTTTTGTTACCACTACACTCTATCTAAAATTATCGGATATATATATGTACATTTATAAATATTTACTTATACGGTATTTCGACTATAATGATTTCTTATCGATGATGATATTTTCTACTTAACGGTTTTATTATCGGATATGTATTATTCATATACTATTTGGACGTATATAACGTTACCACTATTTTATAATCAATTCTTACTAAGCGTATATATGGTTATTACTATTATTATTATTTTATCGAGGATAAGTACTTATGGAATATTATTTATCTTGAAATATTACCAAATATAATTTATATGACGTATTTATGTATATACATGTTTTCTTGTCATAAGCGACCTAAGGGCCGGGATATCGGCTTGGGCGCTCGGTTTCAGTTTTTGATTTAAAACAAATATACTTGATATAACCACTGGATTTAATTAATTGCCACCAAGTTGGAAGAACTGTTTGGTAATAAGATAATTATGGAGATACTAAAATGAACATAAAAGCCGTCTAATAAATATTAAACCAGTATCATGCATAATCATTTTTGTTGTGCATTATAAGTGATTGTGTTGCCATATATGTATATAGGGACATTGAGGTTTGATCGGATAGCAGTTTCAGAGACACATCAGGTGAGGATATAAACTTATAAACTTCGGTATGCTGCCCGTGATACCCCGGTTGTTTGTTCGATTATAGTTTATATGTTATCTTGCGTACCTGTCATGTTATTGCTGGCTACTGTTGTGATTATTGTTATATGCTTGATGAGTACTATGGATTAGCTGTTGTGCTTTGTGACGTTGATATAATTATTGTGTTGTTCGTATGAGAATTGTGGTATTTGATCGGTATGAGATATGTGGTATTTGATCGGTCAATGGCAGTGACCCAATATTGTGACGTTGGATTCCCAGAAGAGCTGTGAGGCTGAGAGCCTGCTCGGGAAAGTGAGTATGATGAATTACTGTTGGATAGTGGAATAAGAAATAATAATAAACAGTGGTAATATCATCTAGACATCTAGATTGTCACGTGACAAGTATTGGTACGGCCAGATGGTAGTCACCTTGTGATTGTGATATGATAGGGAGGACTGCGGGACTCCAGGCTGAGGACTGCGGGACTCAGTTGATTTGTTATAGGAAGGACTGCGGGACTTCCGCCGAGGACTGCGGGACTCAGTTATTTGAGATATGATTTGTGATATTTAGCGGGGAGCACCCTGGGGTTAGCTAACTTGGCTACCAGGCACGGCCAATACTTATCATGTGACAAGGACCCTAATAATAAAATTGGATAGTCAGTCGTCGATTGTCAGTGAGTTTAGAGGACTAGGTTAACGGTGTGATGTCAGTTGTATAGTAATGTCCGGTATGTTGTCAGATTCTGATGCTATGTTGTGCTTGCTGTACCTCTATTGTACTATGTTGGCTTTGGTGTATATACGGTTGCTTGTATACTGCCGTTTATTTGTTTATCGGTGAGACAGTGGTTGATCTCACCCCTCACACAGTCCTTCCAGGTTAGGTCAGGATTGCATTTCGGCGGCTGCAGTGTACCCTCGGGCAGGACTCGGATCCATTAGTTGCATCGGGCTTTGCATATGTTGCTATTGAATTAAAAATGCATCCGCTGTGCTGTTGTTATTAAGATTCCCGAAGTCGGGTGTTATGCTTTTGTTGTTGGGCCGTTGGGCCAATTTTCTGTTATATTACACAGTTTGTGCCATGTGTCGGCACTGTTGTTGGTAATCACTGTATGTCGGGTAAATTTAGGTCGGGGTGTTTCAAACTTACTTAATGATCATCATGCTAAAATGATATAATATAAAATTAGTTATAGTTTTCTTATGGGTTTCAGTATCCAAATTATATTTGACCAAATACTATAGAATTTCCTCTTGATTATGTTTTTGTTAGTAAAATGAGATGGTATTTATGACTTCCATATAATTTTTTTTTACTATAAGGTTAAGTTTTATTGGAAACTTATGATTTAGGACTCAAGTAGACATTAAATTAAAGATTTAGGACTCAAATGAACTTCAAATTAAAGATTTAGGACTTGTTTAGCTAAATAATGAATTTCAGGACTCAAACTAAATCTGACCTAAAATTTTAGGGCTTCTGTGGTCATTATCCCACTCTTACCCCAAGCAAGGGTAGTACAACCCTAACAACAGCACTCCGCCCCGCAGTAGCACCGCCAGCGCTGAGGAGGTAGCATTTCTGTTCCTTCAAAGGTTTTGCTCTGTAATTGTGTCTCTTAATGTCTCTTTGTTTTCATTGTATTAATGTCACCTACTTAGCACGACCGGACAGGTACCCTGTGCACCCACTGCATGCCACAAGGCACCCAAAGGCCGGCCTTTCATCAACACCACCAAAAGCTTGTTGCTTTTGCTTGGTGGGTTACTGACAAAGAAATGCGCAACTTAAAAGGAAGCGAAACAAACAAATGCAAAGGCAACAAATATGCAAATAAGAGAATCAAACTCATTTATAAAGACACCTTCATTAATGATGTAAAACCGTTGCTACAGAAGGACACTAACACTTACTATACATAGACATAACCTTCATGTACAAATAAATACAATTAAGTAACTAAACGAGACTGACTCGACTATACCCATCGACCTACTGCCCGTACTCCCAATCTCGCACCTGTAAGACAATGGAAGGAAACGCGTGCGCGCGCGCGCGCGCCGGGGGGGGGGGGGGCATGAGTATAAAACTCAATAAGTAGGTGGTCACACGAGCAACATAAATGATACACACAAGAGGCAACAACATCCAATAGCTTTACATCAATGCACCGTGATCAGCCCACGGGTAAGCTATCGTGAAGTTGTAGTAAGCCTACCTGCATGATCTGGTAGCCTTTGCCAACATGTTACTCCTTAGCCCACAGCCCCATGTACGAGGCACAACCGATTGGCTACCACAACCACACAAGGCGCCAAGCACAACATGACCATCATCTCATATGACCAAGCAGCCTAGGAGCACTACAAGGTCCATCATCATCATCAATATCATCTTATGCATGTGTCATGGATGCACATGTTATGCATGAACTGCACAGCCCGAATATCGGACTCGTCAACAAGCGTAGACATATCATCTTATGATCAACTTTGCACCATTGGTGCCATCAATAAGCATATTGGATCATCAACCACAAGCTAGCACCATCAACCATCACAAGTGTGGCAACGCAACTTACCTAGCCATTAAACACATCAACCAAGCCATTAGACACATCAAGGCCATCCAATTATTCCCTTTAAGACCCTTGGGCATCAAGGGTTCTTACTGCGCTATTACACACATACAAGTACACATCACAACATGATACAACGAACCATAACAAGAAACACACAATTGAATCACACAAATCATCCTTACACAACCAAAGGCAGAATCTGCCCTACACCAACAGTGACTTCACTGAGGAAAAAGGGTAGTATACAGGCCCAACCAGCCTTGGGAATCAACATCAAAGTTGTAGCACTGCCTCTTAACTTTCTAGAGCCACTGAGAACACTCAAATTAGAGGTCTGTAACTCCAGATATGGCTCCTACACCAACTCGGAGTCATGCAGTAGGTCTACTGTAGAACAGTGAATTTGAGAGTGCATAACTCTCTTAGTTCAGCTCCAAAAATAGCAAGATCAATTCCCATGGAAAGCTATGGAAGTTAGCTAACTCTGAGCTTTGGTTTTACTCAATTCCAACCGGTAGTTTGGCCGGAATCCTCTTTTTAGTAGGAAAGGGTCAGCCTGCCCGAGAGCAAAATCACCCTAGCCTCACCTCTCTTTCTCCTCTCTCTCTCTTACACGAGCAAAATCACGGAGAGAGGTGCTTGCTTCACCCCCTTAAAGCATGGGCAAGTAGGTGAATGAGCACCCACTTGCCACCTCTCGCCCAAATTATGCCACTTGCACAAGCACGTGCCACCTCGTGCTTGTTTTCCAACCAATAGAACCGTGACACTCTACCTACTAGCTTGCATACTAAACACCTTCAGCAGTAAATTTCCGAGCCACATGGCTTATCCTGATTAGCCGATTTTGCCAATCACGCACTCGGGCACCATCGGGCCCAATTGTGCACCAACGGGCACACCGATGCCCTCGTTGTGCACCAAATTGAGCCAACCGATAATCCCCTAGGAAAATTGTGCCTCTAATGAATATACTACACCAATTTATCGACCGATAAGATAAATCGAGCACTCCGGACACCAAACTAGGCCAACCGTGCCATCGGATCACTACGAGCCCATTTGAGTGCACTAGGCCAAGCCTATGTCAAATATCTCATCTCAATCTGACACCAGTTCATGTTACCGAGCCTAAGCCCATACTAATGTGCTCATCAACACTATTAGCATTACCCACATTCTCTCGAATACCCGATCCAACCAACACGAACGTCCCGGAAGAACAAGCTACATCCGGCTCTCATCATGTAAATACTTCTCTATATTCTAGGGTATCACAATTAATTCCTTTTCTTCAAGAATAAAAAATTTTACTCTTAAAGAAAAGGAATAAAATATATATTCCTAAAATAAAAAATAAGAAAAAAACGCAAATACATACTTTACAATATAATACGATATACTGTCTTTTCTTCAAGAATGTCCACCCAATTCTGGAAATAAAATAATAAAAATAAATAAATAGCATAAAAACAGAATAATTTGAAAAAATATATAATTTATATCAATATTGGATTTGATCAAGATAAACTTCTAAAATTTTTGTGATAAATGTGTAGAAAAATTTTGGAATAAAATAATAAAAAATAAAATCAAACCAGATGGTATCCCTGTGATATTGGGATCAACTTAATTTCAAATGAAGCGATAACAAAATATCAGTTGTTGCAAAAAAAAAAAACAAAAAAGCAGTTGCAGAAGGATCAATGTTTTTGATCCCAATATCATAAGGATACCATCTGGTTTGATTTTATTTTTTATTATTTTATTTCAAAAGTTTTCTATAAATTTATCACAAAAAGTTTGAATTAAAAAAATAATCAATGTATAATACTTTAGTAATTAAAAAAAGAGATCTTAATAGTTTCCCTGTTTTGCTGTCTTTGCTTCGGGGGCCTAAACTGTAATTAGTGAATATTATTAGTAGTACTTTCCAGAGGATAATATAACGACACACAATGCAACACGTGTTTAGAATAGAAGTAAAACAGTAAAAGATGAATAAATAAATGGAACAGAAATCAACAAATAGAGAATAAATAAATGCAACAGGTGGCGTGTGGAAGACGTAAAGAGCAAAAACCTCTCTCATCCTTTACCTTTTTTACTAGCCTGGTAGTACTTGTACTTGTACTGCACTTACCAGTTACCTACTCATCAGCTCTTACCCCAAGCAAGGGTAGTACAACCCTAACAACAGCACTCCGCCCAGCCGTAGCGCCGCCAGCTGAGGAGGTAGCATTTCTGTTCCTTGAAAGGTTTTGCTCTGTAATTGTGTCTCTTTGTTTTCGTTGTATTAATTCCTTTTTCCAGTTTTTGTTTATTTGCTTGGTTTTTGTTGTTGGCTGTGGTCTGTTGTCTGTACAAACAAGAATGTGTTTAAGAACATACAACGTCTCTCTGCGTTTTGATGATCTGTTGGGTAATTTCTTCTTGTAATACTACTTCTTTTGATATATTTTTCTCCTTTATTTTTTTTTTTTCCTTCCCATTTTTGAGTTAATTGTAATTGTAACCTACACAAAACTCACTCTTGTCGTATGTTGTTCTTTCTTTCACTGCTGCTAAGAGGATGAATTTGTTTGAATAAAAAAAGGATTACTGAGATATCATTTGCCTTGTCTGTATCCATACTATCATAATTATTGTTGATTTTCTGTATGGTTTTAAGTTGGGTTTCTACCAATCGCCCCAATTAGTAGTGATCTATGTTTGCCGGCTGTAATTTTTTTTTTTTGTTAAAAAAATTGTTGACTCAAACGAAAACTTGGGCTTATTATTTTCGTTTTTTTTGGTTAGCAGCAAAATGAACAACCCTCAACAAAAGAGAGTTAAACTGCAGGGAGAGCAGCAGCAAGGCAGCGGTGGAGATGTGGACAGGCTGAGCAGCCTCCCAGACGATCTCATCCTCCACATCCTTTGGCTTCTGAACGACACCAAGTCTGCGGTGCGCACCTCGGCGCTGTCCAAAAGATGGGAGGACAGGTGGTTCTCCTTGGCTCACCTCAACTTCCACTCCTGGTACCGCACCGAAGACACGCCCTCTTTCATCAGCTTCATCCTCGCGGCTCTCAAGCAACGCCTCCTCCGCATCCGCAACTCCCCCGTCACCAAGCTTCGCGTCTGCGGTTCTTTCTTGCTGGAGAGAGCAGATGACGGCATGCTGATTATTGAGCATATCCTTCGCTATGCTGCGTCTTTGGGGGTTCAACATCTGGTGTTGCAGTTTGTGTCAATCTCTGTGCCCTGCGTCTTCCCTGAAAACTATAACTTGGACAGCTTGAAAGTGTTGGAACTCGGCAAATTTTATGCGTTCCCTCAAAGATTCATGTCTAAACTCACAGTCTTGAATCTGCAAGATTGCACCTTCTGCGCTACTGTGTTCTCCCGGTGCCCCTCTCTAACCACCTTGTGTATCAACGGTGGTCATCCTATGGCGGGTGAACATGCTTTTAGCATCCAAGCCCCTAATCTTAAAACCCTGACAATCAAGAACTTGGACACTTCCACTCTCGCTCCAATTGTGGCATTACATACACCAAAGCTTGTTTCGTTCAGGTATATATTATCACTCCTTAATTAATCTTATTGATGATTTATCTATCCCTCTTCTCCTCTTAACAAAACCTTGCTTTCCTCAGCTATCATGATGTAGGAAAGGTCATAGATTTCCCGGTCATCACTCTCCCAAGTTTGGAGCGTGCTGAGGTCAGACTGCGCCTCTCAAAACCGGAGATAGAGTTTTACTACCCCAGTTTCTGCAAACTCTCGCGGGGAATCTCTAATGCTGATGTTTGCGACCTAGTTGTTCCTGAGGTAAGTAAAACCTCAGATACACCTAGTACTAAATTCCCTTTGAATCTCTATAATGCATGTATTTTCTCGCATCGCTGCTGTGTTTTGATTCTTCCACTGTTTTGTCTTTTGTTTTAGTTTTGAGAAGCAATCTGTTCTCGGTTTCCCATCTTAGCTTCTCTGTTTTGCGTATTGTGTGATTGCAAATTGTGACTTGGTTTTGTTTTGAACAGGAGTACATTGCTGTGCATGCTGGAGTCAGGCCCAAGGCAAAGCTGGGACATTGAGCAGCATCAGTCCCCATCACCAAAACAGGTGGGTTCAGTGATGCCTCTTTTTCCTTTTGTTTTCATTTCGATAGGACATTCTTTTTGTTAAGAAAACAGAACATTACAAATAAGGGTCACCAAGAAGGTAATTTTGCACTGCAGAATCAAGTTTTGAGAAGAGGGTTTGTCTCCTTCCTATGCAACACATTTTTTTGCCAAGACATCAGCTACGTTTGTGAGGTTTGATCAAATGTGTTGAAGAGAGATTTCAGGTCCCACTTTCCACTATAAAAAAGTTGAGAGCTAGGACATTAAGTTTCTGGAAGCAAGCTCAAATCATAGCATTACCCTATAACTTTTGCTTTTCATGTCAAATTACAGATTGTATAGCTTTAGTACCCTAAATCCGAAATGATTGCATATTTTGCTTATATTTACAAGATCAACAGCATTTGGACGAGCTGCACGCATGGAAAGTTCGGTTATTAGTTATCTTTGTTCTATATTCATAGTCTTCATGTTGATTGCTGTGGATTTAGTTGGTTGCATAAGAATGCATATCACTCTTTCTGTTGATCATGATTTTATAGCAGAGTATAGTTATGTGATGCTGCCATGACTTCTTGCTTTTAGTTAGCTGTTGTTCTATCTTTATAGTCTTTATGTTGATTCCTGTTGATTTTGTTCGTTGCATAAGAATGCATGTAACTCTTTCTGTTGATCATGATTTTATAGTAGAATATAGTTATGCGATGCTGCCATGAATTTCTGATGGTTTCCCTCTCTTGTGAATTAAGACGTTGTATCGCATGATCATATAATCTTTAGCTTTCTTGTGAAAATCCAACTCATAGCATGCATGATTTGAATTGGTATGATGGAACTGGTGTCGTAACTGTCTTGAGTGCTCTCTTTCTCCTCTCTTTGCGACTGATGACCCTTTTTACTTTTGCCATTGTAGAACCACAGCCTCCTGCAAGCTCTCTGTCAACTTCTTGACTGGGTTTCCTTTGATTGCAGTTGCGGTTGAAAGGATTTTTGTTTTTTTTTTTGTAATGGTTATGTGCTGTTTTTTAACAATCCTCAGGTTCTGGTCTGGAATAGGATCAAAGTAGTCTTCGTTGACTAACTTGTAAATCCATCATATCTTTTGTTATATAGTGGGTGATGGAACTAGCTGCACAGGTTTTTGCTGGAAAACTTACTTTGTCTATAGACTATGACAAGTTGTATTTTGTCTCATAATATCCTTATTAACGCTAAGGTACAGCAGCTCGGAAAGATGGTGCGATCATATGGATTGCCATGCGTTCTTGTATTTTCCTGTTTCGGCTATCGAATTTTATAGTTATTTCTTTAAACTGGAAATTTATTGTGACACGAGTTGAAGTTTCTAGGTTCGATTGCGCAGAATGGTTGGCAAAGTCTCCAGGTCGTAAACCGAAAATTTATTTTAAATTTTTTAGATTCCAAGGGTAAGTTTACCGGAACGCTGAGGTAGGAAAGAAAGCTCCTGTTGTCTATTTTATTTTTGGAGATTTATAATAAATAATAATATAAGAGAAAAATAATAACTCAATTAGAAAAGTAAGCTCTATTGTCTATTTTATTTTTGAAGAATTATATTAAATAATAGTTTAAGAGAAAAATGATAGCTCAATTACAAGAAGGCGAGTGCTACAAATTAAATGTGTTAATGTAAGTAACAGTGAACAATTATGTGTAGAAAATACTTACACGTGTGAAATCTATATGCATAATAAATGTGTCTAAGAAAATAAATATGATACTAACACTCATAAAATACAAAACTGCTAGAACTTAAAACATAATAAAGAATTAAGACATTAGAAAGATAGGGATAGTGTAAGAAAATATAATTTTGAAAATTAAATGCCATGACTTGTAAAAGAATAGAGAAAAAAAATGGTAAGTTATTTATGACAGAAAGTGAGTAAAAAATATTGTTACAAAAAATGTTTTAGGCTAAATTCAATTTACACTCAATTTTAGCTTAAAATTAATTTGGCAACTTAATTTTTTCTTGTGATAGATTAATAATTTCACTTTTAAGAAGTATCAAATCAGTGATTCTTGGTACTTTATTTATATCAGTAAATGATTTTTTTGTCCTTAAACTTTGTTCAATTCATTAATGTGGTCCTTATTTTTTAATTATTAATTTTTGTATCCCTAAATTTTGTCGAAATTGAGTAATGGTTTCCCGCCCCCCTCCCAAATCATTGGCGATCTGCTTGGAAGTTGGAATTAGTGAATGCCGCATAGGCCCATGAGGTGCAAATATTTTATTTTCTTAAGTTTTGTTGTAACAGCTTGGGTAAATTTTTACATTTTTACTGAGACTGTAATTCGTTGTACAGTGATTTACCGTAAGAATTTAAAATTTGGTAATTATTTCATGGTAAATCAGGCATCGGATTCCAAATTCGGGACTTACCTTACACCCTGGATATTTTTATGGAATTTTCGGGATAAGTTGGAATTTTCCGAATTAGGAAACTGTGGAAAGAGAATTATACCCCTAAGTTTGTTAAAAATAAAGAAAGGCTGGAAGGGCATAAGGACATTTTACTGGTTCAGATTCTTTCTACTCAAGTATTCGTGCACTCAGTAATAACTCCATAGTTCTGCAATAATTCTACTCAATAATGAAATAATGGCAGGCAACTTTATATCATTTCTTTCTTTTCCTCAACCTTAATCTTGTCTGCCTCATTTATCTGTTCCCTATCTTGCCACTCTAAAACCATGTCTTCTTGTTAAGCCATGCACACCACTAACGTCTTCAAATAGCTTCCCAGTTAGAAACCTCAACTTCTTCCTCAACTCTTTCTGTAGCAAGTATAACTTGCCCAGTATCCATATCCCATACAGTATTAAAAAAAAAAGAAAACATAACAACCTCACCAGCCCCAAAATGACGCAACATCACCCCAGCACCATCTCTTCATCTTCTTCCTCCTTCATATCCACCACCGAACCGAACCACCACTGCTCCTGCACCAGCAAGCGCCACCACCATCACCTACTTCTCCTCCCTCGTTCGTCGCCACCAACAACCTCAACTCCTCCACTCTATTCCTCGTTGCGCTAATCGCCATGCGACACCGAGCCTAGCCCGAGTTCGACACCGGACTCGCACACTTCTTTGCTGCTCTATAATCACGCCGCCTTCACCGCACCTTCAGTCGCACTCCTCGGTGTATCGAGAAGCCCACACCGGCCTTTCTCCTCGCCGCGCCGTTACCTGCTGCCGGATGACCACGCACCAGAACCAAGGAACCGAATTGCTGGGTGAATAGAATGTCGACGGGGGCTTGGAACCAGTGCACAAAATTCACAAGGAATTTATCAGTTAAACTGAGGATAAGTAATTACCAATATGCTGCCCATTATGCCAAGTTATGATTTGTATGCCGTTATCCTGAATATGCCTCGTTGTGAATACCTTTTTGTGACTATGAATGGTTGATGGATTGTCTATTATGCTGTTAATATCATTGTTATTGTTGTTGTGCAATGAGTATGAGATAGGTACTGAGAGTACTAGTGTTTTGATGACAGTTGTGATTAAGAATATCCAAAGGAGCTGGGAGGCAGAGTGCCTACTCGGAGTAAGTGATGAAAATTTAATGACAGTGTTAAGATATTACAGTGAGTAATAATAATAATGGAATCATCTAGACAATTAGATAGTCACAGTTAAGTGTTGGTACGACCAAATGGTACTCACCTTGTGATTTGTGTTATGATTGAATTCGTGATATGATAGGGAGGACTGTGGAACTCGGTTGATTTTTTAAGGAACAATTGCGGGACTTTTGTCGGGGATTGCAGGATCCAATTATTTGTGGTGTTTTGGATTTAACGGGGAGCATCCTGGGACTAGCTAGTTCGGCTACCAGGAAATGGTCAAAATTTTATTTGTGATAGGGTCCTTGCCAATAAAATTTGGTTAAATCTAATAGGCTAGTTGTTAAGTAGGAAGACAACCCGTGATAGTAGGCTATCTGAGGTCATGTGAGGACCGACTGATGTTATGCCTCTCCTATGTGTTAATTGTTCTTTTGAAAACTTGGTTGTACTGGTTACTTGTATATTAATCATTACTTGTGGATATTACCCGGTGAGCGTTTCGGACTCACCCCTCGCTTCCGCGACTCGGTCACGTAGGTTGATCTGTTCATAGTACAGGTTCGTTCTAGGCAAGTTGTGGCGTACCCTCTGCCAGACCTAGATCCATAACCCACTGCATCTTACATCTTTGGTGTGCTGTTGTTATTTTTAAGTCTTCATCTATTGCTATTTTTCACTTTGCTTCTGTTGCTGGTTGTTGTAGGGACTGTCGTTTGTAATAATTGTCCCCATGTTCGGGTGACGTATGTGGTTTGCTATATTGTGTTGTTGTTTGGTTTAACTCTATTGTATGACATAATGTTATCTCGGTAATAATAAGAAGGCCCACATGTTTACCGTGGGTAACAGTAATTACGGGTCGGGTCGTTTCATTTTGCTAGCAGAGCGGGCAGTAGGTTCTTGGGTGATTGTTGTGCTTGTTTGTTGTGCATAGCTTGCTCCACATGAATAACATGTTACATGCATCTTCATATAGGTATTATGATATGGATCCGAATGAGGGACCCTAGCTTGTTGATCAGTTACACTTGGACGGAGACCACGTGTCGGTTCACCAACCACCTCATGTTGGAGGTGGGCAACAAAAGTTTGGTGGAGCACAAGTGATGCCACCTGCGCTATCATTGCAAATGATGCACATAATGACATAAAATTCTCCACAACCAAACAGTCAGGAATGAAGGACCGATTGATGATCTAGTTTACACCAGGCAAACCAAGCTTGGAGTTGAAACCTTCTATGGAGAAAATGACCCTCGTGTTGTGGATGAGTGGTTACGCCAAACCACCAGGGTCATGCACAAATTGAAATGTACAGACGACCATTGGGTGAACTATGCTGCATCCCTCTTTAGGGAGACAGCTACTACTTGGTGGGAATCTGTCACCGGGGGCATGCCAAAGCCTGTAGTGATGTCCTGGACAAAATTCACAGAAATGTTTAGGGATAAGTACATTACTGACCAGTTTCGAGAGCGCATGCAATGTGAGTTCCTTGAGCTGCGACAGAACAACTTGACCGTGACGGAATATGAGGAAAAGTTCAACTGTTTGTCCATGTACGCGGGAAATCTAATGGCTATTGGGGACGCCAAAAGTCAGCATTTCTGGAGAGGTTTATACCCCGACATCAGAGAAATCATGGGGCGTAAAGAATATTCTGGATACCAGGTGATGCATGTGAAATATGCATAGTCTTGGGCATGATTTTCGATGCATTTATTCTCATTTTATCATATGATCATACGCCTCACTTTGCATTATTTCATCATATTCCTTTAAACTCCATCCCTTGCTGAATGATTAGTGACTACAGGTGCATTTCGAAGAATTTTGGAAGATTTTACTAAAGAATTCGAAGAAACAGCCTCTGCCACAACATGAGCCTGTTTTAGGACCCGTTTAGGCCTGCATACATTACAAATTCAGTCGAAGGCCACAAACCCTCCTCCAACCGTAGATTATTCTCTGGATTCCACTATCTCAGTCTCGACTCACATAGCCCCAGCAACATATGGGATTCCGGAGTCAATATCGAGGATAAATGAAGAAAAGTTGCAAACAGCCCTAGACACAGCCTCAGCCTGTATATTCTGCAGAAACCGAAAAAGAGCAAAACGAAGATAAGGTAGCAGCAATCATTCTGCTTGGAGAAAAATTCAATTAATAAACTAATATCCTCTCCAAAAAGTCTTCTGCTCGCCTACATCAGCCAGATTTCTGAAATCACCCCCACCACATGACTTGACTTTCAGTTTGGGGTATTTTTGTGTTTATAAGTCTTAGACTAGAATTTTTATCTTTTCAATTATGTTGCTTACTTTATGACATTGCACCCTTCTTTTTGTTCATCTTTGGCAGTAAGGACACTGCAATTTCTCAGTTTGGGATATTTTTAGGGTGCAAAATTTGCCTTTATGTATTTTATGTCTGTTTAAATGCAATTACTAATTTTCAGTTATTTTCATCATGTTTCTCCCAGTGTGAGCCTGTCTCTATATTTATGCTCCTTCTCTTGTTCTATTTAACTCTGCTCAGATTCTAATCTGATGACTTGTCTAATCTTCGAAAACAAGCAGAACAGGAATAACCAAGCAACCGCACCTCCACGTAATCTGTCTGATGAGAAAGATCCTGCTAAAGAAATTTTCTAAACACTACAGGCTCAGCCTGTATACCTTAGAACGGGCCTTTATCTCTGTCAAGGCAAAATTTAAAGCAGAGTCCTCAAGCAAGGAAAGGACCTAGGCCATCTTTGGTGCACCTACAGACCACTCAGATTCACACCCCTCTCATCAACCCTTGCTACCCCATTTTGAGCCAATAAGAGATGGCCCCATCTCTTTCAATCACTTTACACATCCCACCTTAACCATTTGCAACCAGAACAGGGGCCATCAGTGTCTAAAACACAAAATTTTCTTTCAAAACAGCCTCACCCTGTCAATGAGCCTGTGAGCAAGATTTGATCAATTTCAGAGAACAAGATTGCCATACTCAGCCTGTACAAAATTTTGAATGCCACCAGAAACTCGTACTCCCCTCTCCCTTGAAAAAGAAAAAGGGAAAATGAAAATAGGAAGAAGAAAAAAAGTAAAGGAAAAGAAAGGAAGAAAAGATAATGGCAATTCACACTCCACATCCTGACACAAACCAATCCATCTGATGGAGTCAGTAGTTATGTATTCGGACACAGTTGCTGAGCAGCGTGAGACCCTAGAAAATACAAGGTCAAACAGACTCTACACAGTCTCAGGCTGTTCATGAATAGGAACAAAAGAATCAAGCTCACATGCCATTGACCCTTGCTGAACCATCACCTTCCTTTGACAAACTGCACCCAGCCTCAATACAACACAGATAAAGCCCTAGTCATCCTAGCTTGATGACTCATGTACATTAGTGGAGACAAGAGATAAAGGGTCTGCATATGAGGGTATTGTTTTTTTTTTTTTTTCAATCTTTGACAGAATCCCTCGAATGACAGATGAAATGGAGGTCAGTTGCAGAATTATTCTTATGATTTCTATGTCAAAAATTACTGACAAGGAGTTTGGTTGGAATCGAATGCAGTTTTGAGTGATAATAAGAAGATGCCCGAATTTGGACACCACAAGGAAGAAACCTGGTGAAAATCTGATGCACCAGAATTGTCTTTACTTCCTCTCAAAATCATGCCTTTCTTTGTTTTTCTTCCTTTTGGTTTGCTTGAGGACAAGCAAAATCTTCAGTTTGGGGTATTTTGATGCGTGTGAAATATGCATAGTCTTGGGCATGATTTTCGATGCATTTAATCTCATTTTATCATGATCATATGCCTCACTTTGCATTATTTCATCATATTCCTTTAAACTCCAACCACAGATACATTTCGAAGAATTTTGGAAGATTTTACTAAAGAATTCGAAGAAACAGCCTCTACCACAGCATGAGCCTGTTTCAGGACCTGTTTAGGCCTGCCATACATTACAAATTCAGTCTAAGGCCACAAACCCTCCTCCAACCACAGATTATCCTCTGGATTCCACTTTCTCAGTCTCGACTCACATAGCCCCAGCAACATATGGGATTCTGGAGTCAATATCGAGGATAAATGAAGAAAAGTCACAAACAGCTCTAGAAACAGCCTCAGCCTGTGTATTCTGCAGAAACCGAAAAAGAGCAAAACGGATATAAAATTCGCGCCACTTGCAACAGAGCAGAACTGGCACCTGTAACCATATCCTGAGCACATCAGAATAATTCTTGAAGATAAGGTAGCAGCAATCATTCTACTTGGAGAAAAATTCAATTGATAAACTAATATCCCCTCCAAAAAGTCTTCTGCTCGCCTACATCAGCCAGATTTCTGAAATCACCCCCCTCCTATGGTGCTACACTTCGACAAGCACGTAGGCAACCAATTTGCTCAACCCCTATACCTCCAAGCAAGTGGGGAGAGGAAGAAAAAGGGGCCAGAGCCGCGGCTATAAAAGGAGAAAAGTCTAAAGAAGGAAGGCATCGAGAAATTGATCGATCAATTGAGGGAGTAGAATCTTGCAAAAACACTTGGAAGAAATGAACCCAGAATCGTCAAGGGGTCAAAGAGACACATTTCTATTCCACCTCCTGGGTAGAAATCCTGTCGCCTTTGGTTTCTGAATCATTCTGAACATTATGTTAACTCTTATCCACTCTGTTTTTGTAATTCTGATTTTAAACTAAACAACCCCTTCTTAGGCTGAAGGGGTGTAACATGTCCCTTGTTCGATTGCAATAAATTGCTCATTTGATGTTCTTAACCAATTTTCTTGTTTGGTTGTTGTGAACCTTATCCATGCTTGAGTCTTGATCAAACCCATGCATGATTTCAGGTTTCTAGGTGAAGAACCGAGGGGAGAAGCCATAGCTACTGGACCATCAGTAACCAACCCTTAGTCTTAAGGCTTTTAGCAAAGCTGGAAACTAATTGAGGAATAAGCCTCAACACAGTACCTAACCCCCTAGATTTGACCGGTGCGAGAGCACTAAGGATTAATGAGAATCCTAGGAGATACCCGTGAGCGAAAGCAATTGGGTATAGTGTAGGTTGAGAGCCCCTACAAGAACCGACATTTATAACTAGGCCGTGCCATCAATAGGCCCTGTCTGTTAAGGTACAGTCTAGGAGATAACACCCCCTTTTTAATTTGATTCCCGATTGACCACTGAGAAGCTTATTATAACTTAGTAGTGACTTGGTGAAGGACTGGGAGGTGAAGCCAAGTTGCAAGTCCTACAGTGGCCAACCTTCACTCCCTGGACATTCGAGAGAAGACAGGGAGAGACTGTGGGAAAACATGCCCCATCAACGAACTTCACCCTTAAGAGAATGTCTATTCTAGTGACAGGGGGTAGACGGAAACTTAAGGAACTATCAATAAGATCGAGAGCCGTTGGTAGTGCTCCAGGTTGGGAGCCCCTTCGAGACATCCTATTAAACACAGGTCGTCAAACAGGCTCAGCCTATTGCGACACAATTGAGCAATTTTAAGCATGAAACCGAGGCATGAGAACCCCTGATGCCTAAGACCTACCTCAATCTGATCTTTCATTACTTTAAATCTCACTGTTAATTTCGTTTCAATTGATTATTTTTTATTTAATTCCGCAATCACTTTATTTGATTTCTTTTGCCTAACCTATCAAAATTTTAAGGTAGTAGACCCAACACAGTTCCTGTGGATACGACCTTGATAAAGTACTACAACTACCCTGTGCACTTGTAGGAACCATTTGTGACAGTAGACACGACATCGCCAGGCTATGGTAAAAGATGCCTAGAAGGTCGAAGGAACCTGGTTAGACCAATAGGAAATTCATTGGGAAGCCTGGAAGAGAGCAGCCACAACTGTTCCTGTGAGGAAGAATAAAAGGGCCTTTGTGACTACGGTTAGTGCACCAGTAGTTGGACGAGGCCAGAACTCGTTAGCATCATATGGACGTGGATGGAACAACAACCGCAAAGCTTCAACTGGAGGATGGACTGGAACAAGAGCAACCGCCTCTGGTGATAATCGTACGAGCTCCTTTGTCCAAGATTAGATGTTTCGAATGCAACAAGTTGGGACATTATCGTTATGCATGCCTAAAGCTGGGAAGGGCCGAGAACTCAACCCTGACGCAAACCGTTCCAGCCTTAGTAGAAAGTGTACCGGGTGGATCTTGAGGTTTTGAACAAGGCTGTGGGTGAGGAAACTCTACTGCACGGACACAATCTGCTGTCAATCAGAGTGTAGAGGTTCCTGTTAGGAACAATAGACTTAAGCTAGAGGGGGGGTGAATAGCTTATGACCGAAAATTAAAAACTTTGCAGGAAATGAAGTGCGGAATTGAAAAATAGAAGGACACAAGAGATTTTTATACTGGTTCACACACAACTAATTTGTGGCTAATCCAGTCCTTCAAGATACACTTGAAGAGTTCACTATCTACCGTTAA
>JAKUCV010003200.1:15805-38690 GCA_028386065.3 Turnera subulata | reverse complement strand
ATAATAATCTAAAAATTTAAAACACCAATAACAATGTTTATTCCACAATTCCTTTGCAATTGGCTGCCTGCATTTAAAGCACCACCCCTGAGGATTTCTGCCACGTTCCATCTCTACTCCTTCAGTCCTTTGCAACACAAAAACAAGTAGAATTATTTGAGACATCATGCAAGAATAGCTCGTTTACAAGATCCAAAACCAGCAAATGGGGGCCAAGCCAATGTTATTATATTAATGAGGTTTCATTGAAATGAAATGATAGATATATAGGTTTTTTAACTTATTGGTAATTATAGCATGTAAAGAGAAAAAGCAAAGCATAAATGTATAATATGAATCCAGTCCATATGTTATTCTATGTAAGCTAAGGAGCACAGTAGAACAAATAACAATATTATACTTCCTACCTTATATAATGATGCATGTTATGAATAGTTTGTTAAAATGGAAGAAAATAGAATAGAGGATGAAGAAGGAGAAGTAGCAGGGAAAGGAAGAAACTGAGCTCAGTATCTTATTGCTCGTCTAATTTTCATTTATCAGGTAATATATATATACAAAATGGGGTAGGTGGAATAGTGTCACGTGACATCCACTTTTAACCTGTTTTATAACACTCCCCCTTGGATGTCACTGTGTATTGGGTAGAATACGCTAAGTGGAGAACTGCCTCATTAAAAACCTTACCAAGAAAAACCCTGTGGGATAAAAACTTGGTGAAGGAAAAAAGAGTGCAGTGCGTATTCTACTCCCCCTCATTTTGGCCTCTCTTGATTTCTTGTTGTCGTTCCATGCCAATAATTTTCTTGTCAACTTCCGGTGATGTAGGCCTTGTCTGATCACTTTTGGGTACTTCATTATTTCAATTGGACAGAGTTGGTAGCGTTATCTTCATGATTTTATCGTTGGAGTGTCTATCTTGCCATCTTGCTTTTGTAGCCCCGATGATAATGCAATATCATGTGTAAAGTTGTGGTTGATGTCCGTTTCTCCTTTATGTGGACTGAATAAGGGATCTACATCTGCAAAATCAACTTTACTCTCTTTCGGGTTTACTGGATTACACATTTGTTATTCCCCGAAGATAAGAGCAAATACATATAATGCCGATAGGCTTAAATCAAAAACTTCAGGCTTTACATTACAAGCAACACATATTGCACTAAGACGGGGTACTTCAGGACCAGTCTAATAGCACGGTATTTAGAAGCCTCTTCTGGAGTTTCAACCACTAACCATATAGATATCAACATAAAATTTACTCATACTCAAAAATAATTTAAACTCGATTTAATCTTTGTAATTTCCCGGGAATTAGTTGCTTCAGGCAACTCGGATCCTTCAGGGATCTTCATGTATATTTCACAACTTATGGATCCATAGTAGGCTGTAAAAGCATTCATTAGATGCATTTCTAATTCTTTTCATATAATGCCAGACTTATCAAAATAATTGCATCCACCACAGGGGAGTATATCTTTTCATAATTAATACCTTGTCATTTGGGTAAAATTTTGTGCCATGAACCGTGCTTTATATCTCATATTCTTTCCCGCACAAAATCCCATTTTATGACCAGTTGAATTTTACACCTTCTAGTGTATGGACTGCAGTTCCAGAAATTTCTCGCTTCGAGCGAGTCTAACACAGCCTTTAATCATGTTTCTCTATTTTGGCCAATCATACTGCGCCTACATTTGTCAAATGTAGGTTCATGATCCTCATTTTAATATTTAGCGCTATAAATTAAGATTGTATTCCGTCGACGGTTATTTCTCGTCGGTTCCATCTTATTCCTGACACTGTAATTGAGATCTCATCATACTCATTTATTTCAGGTACCTGAGTTACTTCATGAAATTTATCAACTGTGTCAGAGAATCAACCTCTTCTGGAGGACTTTTAATTCAAACCTCTACTGGAGGTCTTATTTTCTCACTGGGGCCATCTTATCACTTTTGCTCCTTTTTCTCTATCGAGAATTTCTTTTCTTTTGGAACCGAGTATAATCTATATGGATTCATTTGCATACTTATATTGTTCTTCAGGATCATCAAAACAGGAGCATTTGCAGCTGGTATATAGTCACATATTTCAAATAAATATGTCTGGCAAATGACTTACTAATCTTCTGCAAATGAATCATTTCTTAGAACTTCAGGTTCATACTAATATTCGAGGATCAAAAATTAAATATTGATAAGTCATTTCAATAATTTCTTGATCCAGCTGCTTATTTTCTCTCCCCCTGATGTTGGGTAAAACATCAACTAATAAGCAAATATTGCTATAAATGAATCTCCAATCCCCTGTCATAGGTTTCAATTATCTTTATAATATATGGAGATACATACCCAACGTAGATTCCCAATCTTCTTTAAGGGACCAATTTCACAACCCTGTGGTGGAGCATTATATAACTCAAGGTCCGAAGATGGGAGATACTATGTATGTGACCATTAATTAATTAAATGGGGGGGTTCTTATAACATCATGTTGGCTTGATGCACAGTGTTGCTGCATATAAAATATCAATTTCTCAAGCAATAATATTTCATCAACAGTCGTGCAATCAATTGTCAATGTTCCCCCAGATTTGTTTGGGTTTATTTCCAATGATATACAGTCTCTTATTGATGAAATATCCCAGCATTATCTAGACATATAGTCTAGTAACATAAGTAGGGACATGTGCCCGCAAGTGGCATAATAAGTGCGCACTTATGCCAACTTTCGTCACACAATAAACCATCTAGTCGATGCATCGTAAAAATTACCTAGATGGTTAACACAGCGGATTGATCAGTCCGCGTTCATGTCCCTGAATTATTCTTAAACTTGCTGGTGATGCTAGGCCATTCTCATCTTAGGAAGGCCGTATAATAAATTTTGCAGCAAACAAACATATGAAAATTTATTGATTATAAAAACTTCTGGTTTTTCAATCAATGATCAAAACAAATTTTGTGCATCATAATTGAACCGGGATGGCCCATCCGGTCATGCCAAACAATAAATCCATGAACCAACTTCAAGTTGGTGCCAGCTTCAGGCTGCGCAAGCTGTGTATTTAAACACTTAAAATTGCTAGCTCCAGGCTAGTGCATTCCAGCTTCTGGCTGGATATGTTAAGTTTCAATTACTCAACTGCTAGCTTCAGGCTAGCTATATATGTGCCAATTTTAAACTTATTTCTGCCACTCATGTCGGAAAAGATCGGAATTATTGAGCAATAATTAATGTAGTGGCAGACATTTCCAAAAGCAAATCCTCGAGGATTGTAAAGCTTTGGAATTTTGTTGAATAATAATATAATCCACCGAAAAATCTTCTGGATCTTTTCGGGGACACCTGGCTATCTATGCTCAGGCTATAAAATGGGGGAAGGATTACATGGGAAGATACAGGAAAACTCATAGATATAGAAAAATTCATCAAAGCAAAGAAAAAGAAAAACTCAACCAAGACAAAAATGCCTTCCCCAGCTACTGTTTTCTTTGTTGAGGGTGCCTCACTAGGCAGAAGAAATAGATTGGCCTATAGCATGGTAAATGAACAACAAGAGGAACTGCCTAATGATCTGGCGAGAATTCCTCGTTTAGTGTTTGTAGATGAGCTATACTCGTCTAGGTTCTTTGTGACTCCAATGGAAGAAACTTTCTTCCTAGAGGACCAAAGCAATCTCAGGACAAATTTTTATGGCTCAGCTAACTCTATAATGTTTTTCATATCTGCTAGGATGCAGGAATTTCAGCTAGAGCCTTCATGTCAAATTTTAAATGAAAGCAGTTATTATCAGGTTTCCATGATGGCTCGGAGCGTCCCAAGGGTGACTGGGTTACCACCTACATGGCCTAAGGTACGACTTTTATTGTGGAATTGCAGGGGTATAGCAAGAAGGTCTCAAGACTTTGTGCGTACCTTAAGGGATCTGAAGAATCAGTATAAGCCTAATATGGTACTGATTACAGAGACTTTGTGGCAAGCAGGAGAGAATCATGGTGTGATTCCACTTCGTTTTCCTCCAACGAATCGGTTTGAAATACCTGGAGAAAACAACAGGGGTGGTATGTGGTTCTCCTGGAACGACAGTGTTAGGGTCAACATTAATGGTGAGGCTCAGAGTTTTAGGGTTAATGTTGAACCCAACAGATAGATTATTTGTTTAAACATATGTATCAGAACCATTCTTCTTTGAATGTTCTCCAGTCATGTATCCGTTTATGGAATAATAATATGCATGTTTACTTTGAGCCTTTTCCGTTTATTATCTCATTTACGCCCACAGGCACAAATAATTATACAGTCTTATTCGCTTCAGGGAATAAATTTGAGTTAATTCATTTGGGATCCATAATAATTCATTTTATTACTGGGGATGTCTGTACTCACGTAAATATACGATCTTCTAGATCATATTTAAAACATGCGTTCTTCCGGAACATATGCGGATTTATGCTCTTCTGGAGCGTGTTAATCTTTTCCTCATTTCGAGATATCATAATATGTTATATTGACATCCACACATATAATTCTCCCCCTGTGGATGTCAATTTTGCATTGTCTTCGAGACTAATGCTTGAGGCATTATGCTAGAAACAATTATAAAGTACTGAAAAGTAAATAAAATAAATTGCAATGCGTAATAATTAAACTGAACATAAAAATAAATTAAAAATAAATTGCTCCTTCAGGGTAAGCAAGTATAATATCTACCATCTGGTGGTCATATAATTTCCATCTCCTGGTGGTAATAGTGTGTATTTTCGATTTTTCTGTGAAGGATCTTCAGGATCTTTTGAACAGTAAGACTTCCAGTCTTTGTTTCTTTTCCCGAGTCTTCTGGACTCTTACATTTAGTCTTTCAGACTATTCTCATTTAATTGCATTTTCGCATTTAATACCCATTATGGAAATTTTAAGAACCTCAATATTCAAATAACATAATTGAATATATAAATGCTTAATTAAAATAAATAAGGAAGGGGCCTTATATTAATTACCCCAAGTAAAGTAAATGACTGGAAATTAAATGATGGGCCTAGTACGAGCCCATATTAAGCATAAAATTAAGGGCAAGGTAATTAAATACAATGGGCCCTATTATAGCCCAATTGAAAATAAATGCCTGAAAATTAAATGCGATGGGCCTTTTTATTAATTAGCCCAATAAAAATTAAATTGCTGAAAAAATAAAAGCGATGGGCCTTATACAAGCCCAATTCAAAATGTAAAGAAATAGGCGGCATAGCCGGCCATTATGGGCCTTTCATGAGCCCAAATAAAGCATAAATAAAATTTAAAGACATGAATTTAAAGGCAATGGGCCTTTTAATAGCCCAATCGGAATTTAAATAAAAACCAAAAATATGCTTACTCGATAAATCTTTCAGCAATAATATATATAATATATATTACTAATATCCGGTACTATTCCGGTATGTATATGCCAATAGCCTTCTAGACTTGGCGGGAAAATAACCCGAGGTATAAAATTTCGGCCAAACACTTCGGGGTTCGCCGGGAAAAATTCGAGGCATTCGAATTTCGGTCAAAAATTACTATTCACAATCAAAATCCCGAGGTCTCAAATTCCGGCCAAAATCACTATTCACGGCCGCCGGAAATTATTATTCACCGAGCCAGATAATTTTCGAGGCAACAAATTCCGGCCAAACACTTCTGGGTTTGCCGGACTCCGGAGAAAGTTGCTATTCACGGTCGCCGGAAATTACTATTTACATGGCCAAAAATTACTGTTCACAAGGCCGGATTTACTATTCATCGCCGGATTCCGGCCAAAAACACTGTTCACCGACCAAAAACTAATTTCTGGGACTCACCGTGAGCTCATAATACATTCAATTCCCAAGATCATCATTAATTAAACATTCAATCACTCAAAAATAACATTAATTAAACATTAATATATTCATTTAGGACAAAATTGAAAAACATAAATTACTTAAGGACTGAATTGCAGGGACTTACCTGCATAAAACAAAACGTCAGGGATGCTCCTCCTCCTTCTTCCTTCTGTTTTTTTTTTTTAATACGTACAGGGCCGTGAACAGTACCGGCTCAGGTTTTTTTTTAAATGGAGTGGGCCGTGACTGTGCAAGCCCAGGACGAAAAATTCAGGCCCATGTGCACCAGCCCAGGCCAGTCAGCCCGGCGCCCAGGCCCGACACCAGGCGCGACCCGAGCTCGCTGACCCGTCGGGTCGTCTTCCTCAGCTCGCGGGTCGCCGGCCTTGGTGTGTTGCAGCGGCGGCGAAAGGGCGGCAGAAGCTACAGGTGATGATGCGGCGCCGCAGTGAAGGCTCACAGGTGGCTGCAACGCCGCCGGAAGGGGGCGGAAGGTGACTCGGGCAAGGTGGATCCGACAAGCCGGCTGTCGGGTCTTCTCCTTCTCACGGCGCGTCGGCGACTAAAAACGACCGGAGAAGACGGCGTCGAGGTCGCGACGGCATGGGCGACCTGTTGGTGGTGGCGGTGTTCGGAGAAGCGGCCCGGTGCTATTAACGATGAATAGTGACGGCAAGGGTGGCATACTGTTCTTCGTTTTTCTGCGTTTTTTTTTCTCTGCTCCAGTATTTTTTCAGCCTGAAAACATGCACTGGTAGAAGCTGTCGTGCTGATAACGTGTTATGAATAGTTTGTTAAAATGGAAGAAAATAGAATAGAGGATGAAGAAGGAGAAGTAGCAGGGAAAGGAAGAAACTGAGCTCAGTATCTTATTGCTCGTCTAATTTTCATTTATCAGGTAATATATATATTCAAAATGGGGTAGGTGGAATAGTGTCACGTGACATCCACTTTTAACCTGTTTTATAACAATGCATCAATTATCAGTATCCCTCAACGTTAACCTTGAATTATTGCTGGGATAACTATGACAATGGCAAGCTATGATTTACAGATGTTAATAATAGCATTATTTTAGTACCTCCAGAATCTAGCCATTCCCAAATCTAAGAACCCCGCTTGCTCATCCCTAATAAACCAAATCTTGCTTGACCAATCTTCATAATAATCCATCAAAACATGCCATATACTAGTTGTGAGAATGATAGTACTTACAATACATTGTATCTAGCAACTAAATCACGGAATTCTGATTACTTCGGGCAATGGCTCCTAAAAAAAAAAATAGCATTAGAACAATCTAATAATTATAGCAAAACAGAAAGTTAAAATAAAATTAAAATAGAAAGCTAACCTTGCTCTTTTTCTTCACTCCATGGAGATTACGCAACCAATCACCACCATACAATAGCATTTGCACTGTTTCGGGGCCCGATGAAGCCCGATAAGGATCAGTGGTCCTACTACCGGCACTAAAAGTGGCTTCCGAAGCTACCGTAGTGATGGGAAACTCAAGATATCACGAGCCATTCGTGATAAAATGCGGTACTTATTGCTCTCTCCCTTCCACCAAGCTATGGCGTCAAAAGAAAGAGGATTTCCTTCATGAATATTGGAAGCGATTTCACTCCTTTATAGGTCGGAACTCTGGAACCTAAAGACTTTCTCAATAAGACAGGATAGATGGATTGGCAATCATCATCAAGATATCTTTCAGGATCTGATCTTTGAGATGGACGTGATGCCTTTGATCTAATATATTTCGTATATTCATCCCATCCCGAACAAGCTTTTGAGGAGTTGACTTCCACATATCTGTGGTCAAGCTGATCTTTCGGACACCTTTCAAATATGCCTTCAACTTCTTCTTTTCAAACTCATACACTTGTTCACAATCTTTTTTTGCAGTAACACGTGATACTTTCTGCCACTCAACCATTCCCCGCTTTTGCATCATATTAAAGCCCGATCCTTCGACATAAGAAAATGGGACCTCATCTGTTAGTATCTAAAAAGCCACTCCTTCTCTCATCTTCATCATATCAAATTTACCATTAGTGATGGCATGACCAATGTTTACAACATTAGTATCCTTAGGGGGAAAATTAATCATTTGTTGTTGCACATGATGTTTCTTCCGAAGAGCACACGCCTCCAAGTGTTGGTTAAGATGACTTGTAACCCCACTCTTCAATATTTTAAGAACATGCTTATAATGAACACATCGAGCTTTCTGTTCTCCTTTGACTGTTTCCTCAGTGAACTCAAGCCACAATAATTTTTTTAGCTCTTTTCCTCTTCTAAAAATAATTATTATCACCATCTTTATCGGTAGCATCCTCAGCATTGCTATCTCCACCATGTGTTTCACTGGGTGTAGAGTTGATGTTCTGGTTACTAGTTGAATCAGCCCCCGATGAATTTATCTCCATGAACATTGGTTCTTTAGGTTGTTGTTCTTCATCAAGCGGTAGGGAGGATACTTCTGGTGTACTTGACATATCTATAAGACAATACAAAACAATAAAAGTTACTTTAACTAGATTAGAATTTTTCATACAAGTTCCAGAACCAATCAAAAGTTTTTAAAAGACTAACAGTTACTACAATGGGAAGTATTAAACTACTGCGGTATTGGTATAGCTTCTTATTAATTAATTTGTCTTTATCCTCTATCATCTACAAGTTGTGCTATGGTACGATTTCAATCCAAACATTCCATTAAGAATTTACTTATTCTGAGAAATGATAATGGAGAGGACAAGTTGATGTACATTTGGCCGACCAGACTAAAAAACTACTAGTCTTCAAGCCTAAATGCTGATAAAGCCCAACCAAATGCATACGCTTTTTCCTTTTGCTAAATCATCGTCAGTTTTAATAAAGAAAGATATTAAACATCCATTTTGGCTAAAGAGTCTACTACGCTATTTGTCCACTTAACAAAATGAAGAAAATTGGAAAGTTTGTATAGATACTGGCTTTTGAGGCAACTAAAAGTAGCAAACAAAACTATCATATTTCATTCCTAATAAAAAACAAAAGCCAACAAACAATTTCTCCACTCTCCACTATACCAAACAAGGCCTACTTACTCTATCCCCATCCCAAACACAAAAGTAGAGCAGATAGTGATAAGAGATAATAAGAGAAAAGTCTTAGCTACAGATTAGTTAGGGTTATATTCCACTGTGATTTACATTGTATACTTATGTGATATACCTTGTAGTAGTTGAGTCTATCTGTAACTTATGTTAACGATGTATATAAATATGACTAGAGGTAATCAGTGTCATTCACCTGATTACTCTTTCTCAATGGTAGCAGAGCGGGTTACTATCTTGTGAGCCTGTTATATGTCAACTCTTCCTTCTTCTTCTCAAACAACCCTTCCTTCTTCTTCTCTAATGCTTTCCTCTTCCTCCTCTAGTGACATAACCTCTCATAGAGTCATTCCAAATATGTCTTCAGCATCCACGACCTTATCTTCTTCTTCTGTTTCTTCTGTGTTGAGTGTCAACATCGAGCATCATGTTCCTGAAACCTTGGATTTTACGAACTATTTGGTGTGGCAAAGTCTGATGCTTACTGTTTTTCATTCACATCAAGTTGTGGATCATATTGATGGTTCTTCTGATGTTCCTTGTGCTACTCTTACCGATGAGTCTGGTTTAGAGTCTTCTAATCCTCTTTATATTTCTTGGAAGCAGATAGACAGTTCTATTGTGTCCTGGATTTTCGCTACAGTGAACTCAGATATTCTTTCTCATATCATTCGTCCTGGTGTTGTGCAGACTGCTAGAGAGGTATGGTTAGTTGTCGAAACTTTGTTTCATGATCATGTTAGTGCCCGATATATGGAGTATCGTTCAGCCTTTACACATGCCAAAAAAGAGTCTAGGTCCATGTCTTCCTTTCTGCAGTATGTCCGTAACTTAGCTGATTGTCTTGATGCTATAGGTCAAACGATTACTGAAGATGATCTTGTCATGGTGTACATGTTCCTGCCGCAGCCCTATCTTCTGTGGTTCTTTCTCATGGACATGTTTCACCGACTATATGGCATCATTGACTTTGTCATGCTGGCTCCTCTGTTCTTTCCAAATTTTTGCAGCAGAATTTTTCGTCTTCTTTTTCTGTTAAGTCTTTAGGGTTTTGTCGTTCGTGTCAGTTGGGAAAGCATATTGTTCTGCCTTATCCCTTGACGAACACTATTTGTTATCTTCCATTTGATGTGTTGCACTGTGATATTTGGATAAGCCCCGTTTCTTCTTGTAGTGGTTATCGATATTATGTTTTATTTATTGATGGTTATACTCGTTTTTGTTGGATTTATCCTTTGCGTCAAAAGTCGGATGTTTAGAGCATCAAAGTGCACAAATGCTGTTCGCTTTATACTTTTTCATGCTCACATGCCTCCTCGTTTTTGGGTTGAAGCTTTGCAGTATGTTATTTATACAATAAATCGATTGCCTCACGCTACTTTGGATTGGGCCAGTCCTTATGAGCTTTTATACCACTCTCCACCTTCTTTTGATCTTTTCCGTGTTTTTGGTTGTGCATGTTATCCGCATGTTATGACTCCTCGGCATAAGTTGTGTCCTCGTTCAACTCTACATGTTTTCTTAGGTGTCTCGTCAGTTTATAAGGGTTTCCGTTGCTATGACATATCTTCTGGTAAGGTTATTGTGTCTCGTAATGTCACGTTTCATGAAACACAGTTTCCTTTTGCCCAGACTTCCTCTGGTCCTCCACTGTTTCCAGATTCTTTTTCTCCAGCACGAGTTTTCCAGAGTCCTTGTACAATTAAAATGTTTACATCAGCTTTGCCACAACCAACAGCCACTATCGTGCCCATAACGCATACCGATGTCTCTCTTTTGCCTTCTACCCAATCGTCTCCATCTACCTCTCCTATTTCTTCTTCGCCTAAATCACCCTCTGTCCCACCAACAACAACCGGCCCTAGTTCTCCTTCTTTGGTTCCCGCATCACCCTCTCCTCCTCTTGCTTCCCGGCACCCAATGGTCACACGGGCTCATGCTGGGATTTCCAAAAAACTCACCAAAATTTCTTTACTTACCACCAAGGCTACGTCTTCTTCTCCTCCAGCCACACCTCCACCAGATCCTTTAACCTATAAGCAGGCGAGTCAAGATAGCAATTGGCAACATGCCATGTGAGAGGAGTATCAGGCTCTTCAAAAACAAAACACATGGTCTCTTGTCCGTCGTCCGCCAGGGGCTAATATAGTTGGCTCTAAATGGGTTTTTCGACGGAAGTATCGTTCTGATGGCACTCTCAAGCGCTACAAGGCTAGGCTCGTTGCCCAAGGCTTTTGTCAGAAAACAGGGGAAGAGTTTATAGAAACTTATAGTCCGGTGATTAAACCGGCTACAATTCGAATGGTACTTAGTCTGGCTGTTACAAAGGGTTAGAGTTTGCGTCAACTCGATGTAAAAAACGCTTTCCTCAATGGTGACATGAAACAGTTTTTATGCAGCAGCCTCAAGGCTTTGTTGATCCGGCATTCCCTGATCATGTTTGTTGGTTGAATAAAGCACTTTATGGGCTTAAGCAAGCGCCTCGCGCTTGGTATCAACGATTTGCCAATTTTTTTGTTACTCAAGGTTTTCAGATTAGTCTTGCGGATGCATCACTTTTTACTTTTCATTCAGCTTCTGGTTCGGCATTCTTGTTGCTATATGTTGATGATATAATACTCACTGCTTCTTCATCATCTCTCTTGAGTGCCTTGTTGCGTATGCTGCAGACAGAGTTTTCTATGACATATTTGGGGGACTTGCACTTTTTGTCTGGGCATTCAGGTTCAATCTTCAGCTGCTGGTTTGTTTCTTCATCAACATCGGTATCTTACTGGTATCTTGGAGCGTGCGGGTCTAGCAGATGCAAAGCCTGCCTCCACGCCTCTTCCTCTTCGGCACACTTTGTCTATTGCTGATGGTGTTCCTTTGCCTGAGTATGCGCAACAATTGTATCGTAGTCTTGCTGGAGCTATGCAATATTTGACCTTCACCAGGCCGGATATATCATATGCAGTAAACACCGTGTGCCAGTTTATGCATGCTCCAACGACTACTCATTGGCAAGCAATGAAGCGGCTTCTTCAATACTTGAAAGGCATTTTGGATTATGGTTTTTTAATCAGACCCACTAATCTTTCTTTTCTGACAGCTTTTAGTGATGTGGATTGGGCTGGTTGTGTGGATACCCGTCGTTCTACAACCGGTTACTGTGTTTATCTTGGTGCTAACCTGGTGGCGTGGTCTGCCAAGAAGCAGCATACCGTGTCTCGTAGCAGCACTGAGTCCGAGTATCGTGCGTTGGCGAGCACGGTTGAAGAGCTTTGCTGGTTATGAGCTATTCTTCATGATCTTCATTTGCATCCTCAACAGCATGTACCTGTTCATTGTGATAATCTCTCCACCACTCATCTGGCTACCAATCCCATCCAACACCAACATACAAAGCATTTAGAAGTGGATTTGCATTTTGTTCGTGAGAAGATTCAACGGCGTTTTGTTTCTATTCTTCATATTTCGAATACCAAGCAACAAGCCGACATCTTTACTAAGTCTTTGGGTGTTCGAGATTTTCAAGCACAACGTTCCAATTTGAGCATGGTTGCTGCCTCCCAACTCAAATTGCGGGGGGCTGATAAGAGATAATAAGAGATAAGCCTTAGTTACAGATTAGTTAGGGTTATATTCCACTGTGATTTACATTGTATACTTATGTGATATACCTTGTAGTAGTTGAGTCTATCTGTAACTTATGTTAACGATGTATATAAATATGACTAGAGGTAATCAGTGTCATTCACCTGATTACTCTTTCTTCAGATAGCACACAATTATCAATTTCAGTTGTAAAAAAAATAATAATAATTGAAAAGAAAGAATACTAACGCAGCAACGAAACCCGTTTATTTATACATACATGGACTAAGACTTAAAAATGTTAATTTATACCTGCAGGCGTGGATGTCGATGAAGGAGGAAGGAGCACGAAAGAATAGGAGAAGAGGGAGGATTGAGAACGAGCAAAGAAAAGAAAACCTGAATGTGTTTCAATGAACAAAAAATACACTAATTTTAGGACTTGGGAAACCCTTCAAAGTTAGAGATTTCAGATTTGGGAAACCCTTCAATGAAGGGAAAAATACAATAGTTCCAGGTTAGGGATTTGGGAAATCTTTCGGCTTTAGGACTTTAGGATAGGTCACCGAATAAAAAACATTTGTTTTTGTTTTTAATTTGAAATTGAGTTTAGAAATAACAACAAAAGAGACGCCCATTGTCACCCAACTTCTTTTTAAAAAGCCCAAGTTATAGATAGGTGTGCTGGGCCTAGTAAAATTTTCAAAAGCTCGACTAGGCTCGCGAGCTTAACGTGCCGAATATAATAAAGCTCGAGTTCAGCTCGTCTGACACTAAGCTCGGCTCGAGCTCGGTAATGTCGAGTCAAATACGAACTTTCATCGAATCGATCTCGAACAACTCACGAACTGCTCCAGCTCGTTTACACCCTAAGTAGGCTACGCCAGGAAGATTACATATGACCACATCACGTTTGAGGCGACTTCAAACCCTATCATAATTGATCAACATTACTGCAACGGGAAGGTTTGCGCAGAAAAGGTAAATTATAAACTTGAAGAAAATGTATTATATATACACAGACACACACACTAAGCGATTATATTCCTCGGGCTAATATTATATATGTAACCTTAATTAATTGATTTTGAAAATCATATTCTATGCATTTGCAGGGGAAGGCCGTGGCAGTGAGTGACATTACGTTCTCTAATATGAAAGGAACATACTCAAAGGAGGAACCAATTACGCTGGTTTGCGATTCATCGAAAGGCTGCAACAATGTCAGGATGGAACAAATCGACCTTAGAACTCCTTCAGAGCCTGGAGAGAAGGGCAACGTTAAATGCTCCAATGTTAAGGGTGAACGTACTTCTGTCACACCCGCCGTCCCTTGCCTGTCAGCGACAAAGGCATGAAGAAATCCTTTTGGAGAATTCCCATATTAGCTAGTTTTTTAATTGCCCCATTTAGCATATATTTTAGTATACCATTTTAGTGGAATAACTGCTCCGACTTCTTATGTATGTACCCATTATAATAGATGGTCATACAGGGCGAAAACCTTTTTAACAAGTGGTTTCTTGCCTAATTAAAAAAATATGAAGCGGCCGGTAACAATGTCTTCTTGATAGAATTGAATTGTAATTGGTGATCAGATCTATCAATAATATATATGTTATTATACAGATGAGTAATTTCTTTCTGAGTATTCTTGTAGGCAACATTACACTATTACTGCTTGATGACTGGTTTTAAACGTTCAAGCCATGATCACACTATATGAGTCTCAAAACAATATATGTAGAGCTAGCCAAAAGGATATATATTTAAGATAGTCCAAGAAAGAATGGCAAGACTATGTTTAAACGTTATATTCATCTCAATAACATCCATTTCCAATAGCAGAAAGAGTATCTTTATGCCTACCCTTTGCAATATAATGATATTCTTTAACTCAAGCGGACAGAAAATAATTCGCAACAATTCAATTGGGATCTTTTGTATAAACTAGTTTTTTCTGCACGTGTGTAGCACGGTAAATATATAGTATAATTATTTTTTAATATTAATAATCATTCAAATAAAAAAATAATAAATAAATTATGTAAATATAAACTATTAAATTAGATTATCATTTTTCAATGTATTTTGACATGATATAGTAATATATTACTATGATTACATTTTAAAATGCATTATTATTAATATAAAAATATTTTCAAATTATAGAAAGAATAATAAATTAAATTAATTTATGAAAATTTTTAAGGGAAATAATAGTGATTTTTTATATTTATAAATTATTTATTCATATTTTGTAATTTCACATAACAAATCATGTATTTTTATTATTTTAGTTAAAATCTTCTTGATATGTATAGTATATATCATAATGTTTACTGATTTTCGAATATAAAAAATAATATTACTCAATATTATACTTGGATAGATTTTTATATAAATTTTTTTATATAATTAAATTACAAAATTATTATAAAAATAATTAAAAACAAATAAAAATTTTATATAAAGAATGAATGTGTTAAAAAAGCAGAAAACTAAAAATGTTCCTTATGTAATGACGTTTTCAAGTGAGAAACTACTTGTCATTCATTATTTTATGTGTAACAGCCCGGGTAATTTTTACATTTTTACCGTCACCGTAAAATTTATTTTACAGTTATTTACCATTAAAATTAATCTTGGGTAATTAATTTATGGTAATTCATGCATCGGATTCCGAAACCGAGCCTTGTCCCACATTCGGAATTTTTATGCGGATTTTTCGGACCAAAGTTGGAATTTTTCGGGTCCAGGAATCTTCAGAAAAGTCGGGATTAACCCCGAGTTGTCGGACCAGAAATAAAGTCAAGGGGGTACATTAGTTATTTTCTGGTCCGGACGGGACACGCTTCACATGCTGCACAGTAATGAGACAGCCGCCACCCACTGTGAAGCATGTGAATGAGACCCGTGAAACGCCAGTGCCTTGCCCGTGCCTTGCATGCCTAAAACCTGTGTCACTCTGCTTTCCAGTGCACGCCATCATCTGCACCTCTTCTCTTCTGCAAACCCACTGCCACCATTCTTTTCCTCTGCAAAAACACCTGCAAACCATCTCTTGCATATACAACCATAGAATCCTACAAAAGAAAAAAATAACAAAACACAACACACAACACACACCAGGCAACCAATCAGAACCTGCCACATCATCACCATCACAACACCACCGCCACCTTCCTCTTCCTCCCTCCCCTCGTTACTGTTCACACGAAGGTGAACCGAGCCGCCACACGCGACACCACCCTCCCCATCGTACTCCCCGTGCCGTCGCCGACAAGACCCAGCCGACGCTGCCCGATTGCGCCTCCCGACGCGCCGCCAACGACGGAGAACCCGACGAGCTGCACCTCCTGCTACCGCTCGTCGTCAGCCGCAGCAGGTCGCGCCAACAACCGTCTCCTCCTCCTCGCTCCGATCGCGCCTCGCTTGCGACGCCTCTGCCTTCGTCGACGCGTCTTCGTCTCGTGCCGATCGTCACGCCGACGCTGCAGTTTACGAGGTGAGCACGACCCGGTTGTATGGTGTTTGGGTCGGGTTGACCCGAGGTGTGTGGCTTTGGGTCGGGTCGCGTCTGGGTCATGGACCTGGGCAGAGGGTGAAGATGGATTTGGGTCTGGGACTATTGTGTCGTGGGCCGGCTGCACGGGCCAAGGCCTAGGCTCCTGTTAGGGCCTGGGTTCGGTGCTGTGCTAAGTCTGGGCTGACACTATTTGGCCCAGCCCAAATTAAAAAAAAAACAGAAAAAGAAAAAGAAAATATAATCTGAAAAAAAATATAATTATGGAAGGAAAATAATTCTGGGAAGGAAAATAATTTTGGGAAATAAGTATAACACTGGAATAACTTGGAAAATAAAAATAATTGGTAGAAAATAATATTTTTGGGAAAAATATACTATATATGGGATAACGATTATTTTGAAGAATAATTTTGGAAAGGGTATTATCAAGGTAATAAAATACCGCAATAATATCCAGGTATAGGTATAAGTATAGTATTATTTTAGACACTGGAAATAAATGGTGAATTATGACGATAATGGAAAATTAACCCGAGGCGGTAACCGAGACGAGTTAGTATTTATTTACGGTATATAGTATTAGCATGATATTTACATAACACTTATGTGTGCATATTATTTGATTAATATACGAGTTGATAACGAGCAGATACCTGAGGAACCGGATTTGGAGTCTGTTGGACAATTTCATAACTGATAATCGGCTAAGGTGAGGATGGATAACCTTGGATATGTGCCCGTAATACTGTGTTTGTTTTTGTTGTTTGATTGAACTGCTGAAATGATTATTGTCTGTTTTCTGATTGCTTTGGAAATTGTTGATGTTGTTGTTGGATTGTGTTTAGACTTGTGGATATTGTGTTGAGAATAAAGCTGAACTATTATCTGTGACTAATTGATGTTATGAGTCTGATGTTGATTTGGTCTGTGGAATAATCTGAAATAATGGAAAGTTGGATAATTGAGGATAGAGAATGAATTTGGATTGAATTTGAGATGATGATTTAATTGTCACGTGGAAAGTAGTGGTACGACTAGATGGTTAGAGGCTAGTTCTGTGATGTCATGGCCGGTTTGGTATGGTTGTTGGGGATGTTGATCCCGGATGATGTTGCTATTGGGATGTTGATCCGGGATGATGTTGTTATTGGGATGTTGATCCCGGATTTGTTGATATTGGGATGTTGATCCCGGATTGTGTTTTGGCATGGCATCCGGAATTAGTTGATAACCAGGTACGACCCTAGCTTGTCCAGTGATGGGGCCCGGAAGATAAAATTGGTAATAATAATAATAAACATTCTTTTGGTCTTGGCTCAGTTATGTTTTAGTAGGATTCTTCTGTTGTGTTGTTTGTGTTTACTTCAAAAGTATTATGGTTGATTACATATCTCTGTTTATCCTTCGTCGGTGAGCACTTCGGACTCACCCCTCGCCTGCGAGGTTTCATCCCGTAGGTTTAGTTGCTTCGTAGTTCAGGTACGACGTTCGATGGCTGCTGCTTTCTTCTCCACCTGACTTCGGATCCATACCTCCGCTGCATGTGCATTTAAGTCTTCCGCTGTTGTGCTATATATGTTGCTGCTTTCTATATTGCTTATGATGATGTTTATTCTGGATTATGCTACTGCTGTTGTGTAAAGTGTGTAGATTGAATAATGGTCCCCGAGTATGGGTGACAGTTGTAGTATACTGTGTGCTGTTGTATTTGAACTTACTGTGTAATATTTTACTGCGATGTACTGCCTGAACTGTTAGAAAGAATAGTTTCGGCACATGTTTACTGTAACCGATAAATACGGGTCGGAGCGCTTCATTATGACATGTCGGTTTTGTTTTTTATATTATATTAATACTAAGTAAGGTTATTTTTGTACTTTTGGTTGTTTCATTTCAACTGTTTCGCTGCTTCATGCTTTTATATAGAATAATAGATAATAGATATAGATAGATATAGAGTATAGATAGATGAAATTCTCCATTACTCCACTATTAAAAGCTGTAGACATGGTCTTAATTTTTAGACATGACTAATTTTTAATAGGGCAGCACAATATTATTTTTGAGTCTTGACAAAAATTTTGAATTCATTATTATCTTTTATTTAGACATAGCTAATTTTAGATGACAACACAGTAATATAAATTTAACAAAATTTGATATCTAAATAAGTTAAAATACATTCAAAATAATCTAGGGTTATAGGGTCAACTTTGTAAAACCTGGTGCCCAAAACTCTTATATAAATAACACAGTCCCTCCTCATCTCCATCCCCTCTCAAAAAAACCAAAGCAAGTCATGCCAGCCCCGCTAAAAGACAAAAAAAATTGTTACTAGCAATCATTTCTTTTGCGGCTACCCAAATTCCCAACAGCTCACGCACAACCTCGTTATTCCCATTCCGATCTTTTAGGCTTAATAATTTATCTCACCCCTCAGTAAGTTCAAAAGAAAAATCTCACCCCTCAGTTTGCCAATTTTGCATTTGAAGGATTCTGTAACATACCTATAAAAATTGATCCTATTAACTCTGGGTGGGATTCCAAAAAGGGAGAAAGATTTTGGAGGTGCAGCAGTTTTGATTTATTTTATAAAAGGAAAAAAATTTTCTATTTAAAATAAAATTATTATTGCCTTTTCAGTCCAAATGAGAATTTGGCACATTAGGCCTAAATACCCACAACTGGTGGGCAAATTCAAAGAAAAAATGTTTCAGGGTCCAAATTAAAAACTAGTGCAAATTGAGGGGGTAAGATGAGTTAATTAGCCAATCTTTTTTCCATCTGACGTGTGAACCTTTTTTTGTTTTATTTGAAATACAGAAGATCATTTCTCTCATTCTCTCTCTCCTCCCGTACCACCCCCCTCCTATAAACCCCCCCCATGCAGCAGAGAAAAGGAAAACGCAAGACGAAAACATTTCTGCATTTTGGCAGCGGTATCATTCTAGATTCTAGAGAAAAGCAGCAGTCTTTCTCTTTCTTTCTTTTATCAGTACAGATTTTCTTGAGCTCCATTCGTACAAAAAAAAAAACGTAATCGTGCCCGTAGTCGTCGCTTGCGGTCATCTCCGGTGGCCGTCGTTCTTTTTTATTTAACCTACTTTAACTATCTCGTCTCGCTAACCTCACCTGCATTGTTTTGCAGGTTGACTTGCGGTGGCTTCATATTTCTTGGGTTATACACTATCGCCGGTCGCCGCGTGCAAGAAACACTAGCTACTTGACGATAACCGTAACCGCTGCTTATCAGTTACAGATGAATGGGTTCCTTAGCTATAGTCTTGTTTTTCCGTCATTCTTTACTTTGTTTTGTTACCCAGACGATTTTTGTCTCCGATCGTATGTTTTCTTTGCTCTAATTTACATGTTTGATAGGTTGTGTGGACTAGTTTAGCGCTAAGTAGAGGTAAATGCCGAGGTAGTAGTGTTATCTAGAGGGATGGACTAGGGTTCAAAAAGTTTTGGGGAAGGAAAAAATTGGGGTGGGTGGGGGATTATGTGTTGGGTGTATGATTGGGTTTCGATTAGTCTGTCCTTAGCGTTTTCTACTAGTTTCGCTCGTGTATACCCTTCTTCTTGACATGGATGCGTTATGCATTCCTTTGTGTTTATAATTAATAGATTGTTTTGATAGTTAACGATGATATAGAAGATGTTGCAATCCATTTTGTTTAGCTTCGCTTTTGTGTTTTTATTTACTAAGCTAGGTTTGCCTTCTAGCTAGAGTATATATCACTTTTTGAAATTTTTGAGTGTCTTTGGGTTAGTGATTATTATAATTGTTCATTTAATCTTGGGGACAGTGTATCAATGACGGATTTTTTATGAGACACGCTTCCTTTTTTGTTCAATGCATCGCAGTTGTGCAGGATGGTGATCAAGACTATATTCTTAGGGGAGTACGTGATTGATGTGGTGTTTTGTATCCTACATCTATTAGAAAGTGGGAGTGAGAGGTTGGAAAATGCTATAAATAAGACCCCTCACATCCCTTTAGAATAATCCCAAAATTAGAGTATAATTGTATCCTAACAATTGTACTAACTCTTCTCCTATTAAAAGAGCAGTGCTCCGGAGACGTAGGCAAAATTGGCCGAACTCCGTTATCAATTTTTGTGTGTGTTCTTCTTTTATTATTCCGCCTTTATTTTCCGCATTTGTTTATTTGTTTAGTATTCAACATTGGCCGGCTAAGCTGCCTTATCTCTTTGTTGGCCGGCTAAGCCGCCTTTGTCGGGTATAGGTTGTGAATTAAAATACTGTGCAAGTGAGTCCTGTCTCGGAGGCTGGGTTTTAAGTGAACCACTGGACCTCCAGTCTTTCCTGGGGATTTATCTTGGAATGATAATTCTATCTAAGGAGATAGGCTAGGCCATCTTTCCTGGAAATTATCGAATCAGTTCAATTCACTAGTTGTTTGTTGTAGTGGGGAAATTACCCGAGTTTTCCCAACAAGTGGTAGCGGAGCCGAAGGTTCGTCCTTTGGGCTATTTGAAATTGTTGAATACTATCTTTTGATTTTGTAATGGCAGAAGCAGGTTCAAAACAGGCTACATCAGGTACACAGTCAGGTGAGATGGCTTCCACATCCAGATGGTCGAGGATCCCAGTATCTAGTTCAAAGCTTGCTGTGGAGATATTTGACGGTACCAGTCATTTTGGCATGTGGCAGTGTGAGGTCCTTGACTCGCTATTCCAGCAGGGACTTGATGTTGCTATTGAAGAAGAAAAACCTGATGATATCAGTAACAAGGAGTGGGCCGATGTAAATAAGTTGGCATGCGGAACAATTCGATCGTGTTTGTCCAGAGAGCAGAAATATGCATTCAAAATGAAGTTTCTGCACACAAACTGTGGAAGGCATTGGAAGACACCTTCTTGAAGAAAAGTGGTCAAAATAAGCTTCTAATGAAGAAGAGATTGTTCCGATTCGAGTATCGACCAGGTTCTACGATGAATGAACACATTACTCTGTTTAAAAAATTAGTAGCAGACCTATTCAATTTAGATGTTATATTTGAAGATGATGACTTGGCTTTGATGTTGTTATCATCTCTTCCCGATGAATTCGAGCACCTGGAGACTACTTTACTTCATGGGAAGGAGAATGTATCATTGGAGGCTGTATGTTCTGCTTTGTATAGTCACGAGTTAAGGCATCAAGATAAAGTGAAGAACAAAGCACCTGCAGCAAATGAAGCCTTAGTTGCTAGAGGACGACAACAAGGCCAGTCAAAGGGGAGAAGAGGAAGATCCAAGTCAAGAAGCAAAGTTGCCAAAGATGAGTGTGCCTTTTGTCATGAGAAAGGGCATTGGAAGAAAGACTGTCCGAAGCTGAAAAAGAAGGGAAAGACTCCACAAGATGCAAATGTTGTAGAATGCAAGAGTAATGTAGAGTCAAACACTTCTTTAGTTGCTTCACCTTCAACATCACACGTTGATGAGTGGATTTTGGATTCTGGTTGCACCTACCATATATGTCCCATTCGGGAATGGTTCTTTGACCTTGAAGAGCTCAATGGCGGGGTTGTTTTCATGGGCAATGAAAATCCATGTAAAACAGTCGGGATAGGTTCAATCAAGCTGAGGAATCATGATGGATCCACCAGAATTTTGAGAGAAGTTCGATATGTTCCTGAGTTGAAGAAGAATCTCATTGCTTTAGGGGCCTTAGAATCAAAAGGCCTAGTTGTCACTATTCGAGATGGAATTCTTAAAGCAACATCAGGAGCATTGGTGATGTTAAAAGGTGTGAGGAAGAATAATATGTATAGTACAGTAATTGGGGTGGTTGTGTGGAAGCCCGTACCCCCAATTTAATAAAATAAAATATTAAATGAAAAAGAGTTACCAAAATACTCTTTAAAACCCGGGGTACAAATACCGATGCTTCGATATACAAACATTTTCCATGAAAATGTATTAACCACGAGATGTCATAAAAGTAAATGGGACCAACCGGCTTAACCAATAGTAAGCCATCACGGCATCATGCCGACATAATATCTCAAAAATCAACTCCGGCTAACTGCCGATATAAAGATAAAATACTTATGACATCTCGAGTTAATTCACATGCAACGGAAGGTGAAAATAATAATATTTAACTCAAGATAGAAAATAACATGCATATGGCCCTATGGATCCCACCAAGAAATAATGCACAACTACCTGCTGAAGTGACTGCGTCTGATCTCCGAGTCGAAGGTGTAAGTGAATCTGCACGCTAACTAAGTCTGAAAAACAACGGTGGCGATTATGTGAGTCGCCTACTCAGTGAACACTAAAAGTCTAAATATACATGAAAGTGAAGTCATGCTCGTAGGGTGAGTAGCTCACGAGCACATGTACAGCATACAAGCAAATCAGAATCACACGCCATCACATAAATGTTTTAGTGTATTATAGCCCGTATTGTCTGAGCTCAATGCGTTATCTTATTGTTATCATTATTATTATTTTTATATCATTATGGGCCCTCTACTGTGAGTCAAGTCTCGGTAGCGCATCTGATCAGATCAGGGTGTGAAACCCAAATGTCGAACCTCAGAAGGGGTAGATTCTGAGGCCAAAACCACTGATAAATCTCAAGTGGCCGCTAGCTACCTGAGGGTGCACTCAGACACACCTAACCGGTGCAAGTCTTCCAGGGGTGCACCTACATCCCCTGGGCATGCTAAACAGCATAATGTGACCCGAGGTACCCAACCCTCCTCGGGGCTACCAACCGACACCACAGTAGAATTTAGTATTTTATTTTTAATTACACCTTTATATTTCTGTTTGAAGTACATTATGTCTTTCAG
>JAKUCV010003199.1:43033-131921 GCA_028386065.3 Turnera subulata | reverse complement strand
GGTTTCGGGTTTTGGATGCGGGTTCCGAAGAAATGTGACGCGGTGGCAGCAGTGGAGGCAGCCATGGTTTGGTGGTGGTGGTGGAGCAGGGGAGGTGTTGGTGATGGGAAAAGGAAATGGTTCTTGAAAAAATATAAAGGGCAAATATTTTATTTATTTATTTGGGTTTGTATGTAAGGAAATAATGGAAAAAAAAAAAGTATCATGAGTTGTTGTTTTCTACTGTTCATTTGACGGATGTGAATAGGAATAAATGGGGCCTTATCTTTGCCTTATCTGTTGTTGGTGTGTAGCTAGTAGGTTTGGGTGGTTGATGCGTTGAGAGCTTCTGCGTTCATTGCCATGTTAATTGGTGGTGATTCTTTTGGCTCCAAGTGTAGATAAAGTTTACTGCGATGCTTTTCTTGGACAGTGACACTATATACTGTAACTGTAAATTTGTAAAGTAATAACTAATTGGTTATAGTTGTATTGTATCGCAATTTAATCCAAAAACCTAGCCCATTAGGTGAAATTTAATGATAAATTTATACTCTGACACCAAATTAAAGGGAGTAATGTAATTGTTCAGCCGATTAGATCAGGAGAAAAATGACAGCAGTGTATAAATTATTGGATAAAAAATCTTTGTAAAGATTGATAGGTCGAACCATAGTTGCCCCTTCTTTGTAGGGAGAAAACAATTGTGAACAACTATAAAAAAAGTTTATCAAGCCAATTTGAATCAATTATAATTTTATGGGTGGTACAATGAACTTGGAAGCCATTTTTTAAAAAAACTCAAACTTGGAAGCTTTTTTAACTACAAAGGTTCCACACCACATGGATGTGGAAATTGGAAGCCATGTTGCGGAGGGATAAACAAGTGGCCATTCTCTGGTACACATATAATGAGCATGTGATCTGCCGACTGCCGAGAAGCATACGTACACCACCGATGAGTGGAAAATAGGTTGCTTTTTTTATTCAATGGAAAAGGAGGTCGTCAAAGCAGAAGGGCTATTATTCATTTATTTATATTCATTCATTCCCGAAAGAAAAATAGTGGAAGGCTATTATTTGTTAAAGAATGCTATAGGTCCGGTATAATGGATAAGGTTGGGGATGCTGTTTTTCTCTTCATTGGAAAAGTAAAGAATTTATTGCTTCTACTTTAAAACTTCTAAGGGGAATATGTGGCATCCTCAGATTATGGAACTATAATACTATATTCTAGTATGATTCCATATGTATAAGAAGAAAAACTAAAGACTGCCTCTGACCAGAAAAAAAATGCAGAGATCCAAAATGGAGTGAAACTGAAGCACATGAAATAGATTTTGTTAATAAAAAAGAACAAAACCCACTTACAACCACCAATATATCTTTTGTTGCTTTGATGAGGCCTTTCTTCGGCCCAAGACCTTCTCCTTCGGCTTCCAATCCAATTTCAAACAGAAATCCTTTTGGGCTATTCTTATTGAAAAGGCCCACTCGTGCCACAAAAAAATACTGGTTCATATCCAGTTCTTCTTCTTCTTCCTAGGAGCAGCCCAAACTATCAAGTAGAGGCCCATGATTGATTATTTTAGACAGATCTAAGGAAAACTTGGTAAGTAATTGATTAGTCCTTGTAACCAATCATATCATATCAGTAATAACAACACGAAAACTAATCTATATGAATTCTTAGATCAAATTCCATAATTGATTAGTCCTTGTAACCAATCATATCATATCAGTAATAACAACACGAAAACTAATCTATATGAATTCTTAGATCAAATTCCATAGGCTGACAACAATATAAAACCGACATTACAGCTACCGCACTAATTAAGGTCCTATCACATTTATGCAACGAACATTAGTGAACTCTTAGCAAAATCCACAGTCTTATATGCTACGTAATCCTGATCAGCAGAAAGGCTGTAAAGAAAGAAAAAAAGGGAATAAATACAAAATATTATGAGGAGCCAAATCATGATTTACACCTGTCCTGGTCGGAACATGTAGCCGGAAAGTGAAGAATTTGATGTCCATATGGTCACGAGGGACACCCACAAGTGGACTACAAATGCACATCATTATCATCATGATCGTCGACAACATTAATAACACATTCACAAACTCACTATATCAAAAAAGTAGATGGATAAAGAATAAAGATAGTAAAATTGGTGCCCACGATTCCTACATGAAACCAATTAGCTTTAGTTCTTGTGTGTGTTGCATTGCTTGATGTTAATCATGATTTGACACTTTAACTATATAAAAAATATACTGAATTAACCCATAATTGCGCAATTTTTTTTCTTCCCGTCTCATGATTTCTTACATGTAGCATCGTTTACAAATGTCAGTTCAAGAATAATATTTTTAAGGTCTCCATTTCTCTGCGGATCTTTTGGGGGATATTGTTGTAGTGAATGCACGCATGCACGTGCGGCTAGCTAGGCATAATAATCTTGATCAGGAAAGAAAAAGTTGTACCAAGTTATTATTTCATTGACAATATTAATTTATCTCCTTTTATCTAAGCAATTTTTATCATCTGAATTCTTAAAATTTCCTGTATTTTCCAGTTTTCAATACTCATTTGCAATTCTGATATTCACTGTATATACCGCGCGATATTTTATAACAAGGTTAAAACTTAAAATTGGTGTCACATAAAGATCTGGCAAGAAGTACTGTTCGATAGAAAGTTCAAAGGAAGAAGTGCTATAATTGTAGGGCAAGGGTGGGGCCGCAAGGTTGATATTTCTTTTTCTGCGTTTAAAATGCCATCACCACAAGGGGTAAAAGACAACTGAAGGATACTTACAAACATTGGATGGGAGTAAATAGTAAGGTAACTCCGGAAGCCTTTAACCTTAATTTTTTTTTATGCTAACCTTTAACCTTAGTTGTTAGTGGAATCTCAAACAACTAAAGGTAATTTTGTTGATAATTTTGTAACAGCCTGGGTAAAAATTAACATTTTACCGGAACTGTAAAAATACTTTGTACAGTAATTCACCAAATAAAAATAATCTTGGGTAATTATTTCAGGGTAAATTATGCATTGGATTCCGAAACCGAGCTCTGTCCCACGCTCGGGATTTTTCTGCGGATTTTACGGACCAAAGTTGGAATTTTTCGGGTCCAGGAATCTTCAGAAAAGTCAGGTTTAACCTCGTATTATCGGGCCGGAAATTAAGTCAAGGGGGTATAATAGATATTTTCTAGTCCGGGCGGGACATGACTGCATAATGCAGCCGCCTCCTCCTGTTTGCTCGTGAAAAACTGTCTTTTCCTGTAACACCCGTGAATTCTCTTTTCTCTTCTGCGTACTAATCGTCACCAACCTGCAGCCTGAAAACAAAAGAAAACCAGTAAGCTTCAACCCATCCCAGCATCACCTTCACCTGCAAAAAAAGAAAACTCAGCCTCATTCTTCTCCTGCCAACCTTAACTGCAAACAAAAAAAAATACAACCCAGTTCCTTTCTTTCAACCATAACCAGAAACACAATAACATTTTAAAAAAAAAAACAAAAAGAGAAGAAAGAAAAAGAAAACAGAAAGAAAAGAAAACCAAGAAAAGAAACACAAAAAAAAGGGAAGGGGGCCGTCGCCGCCACCACCATCACCTCATTCTCCACCACCTTCTTTTCTTCCCCGTCACCGCCACCCTCGTCACGCCACCAACCGCCTGTACCGACCTTCACCACCATCGCAGAGCCGCCCTCGCCTCCAGATCTCGCTGCAGACACGCCCCTCTGCCTCGACGCCCTACTGCAGTCGCCGGACCCGACGAGCAAGCCGCTCGGATCCGCCGCTCTTTTCCCCGCGTTCTCCTTCCTCGCCGCCGGTCTCCTCTCCTGCCGCGTCCCCTCGCGACATCGCACCCACCGCGCGTCGCCCGCACTTCTGCCTCGCCGTGTCACGTTCGCCACCGCGTCGCCGCCTCCCGTAAAGGTGAGCAACCCGGGTGATGAAGACGACCCGGATGTAGGTCGCGGGTCGTGGGTTGACCCGGCTAGGTTAATTGGGTCTGATGAGTTTTGGGCTTGCTTAGTTGGTTTGGGCTCGGGTGCTGGGCTGCCTGGCTTGGGCTTCTGCATGGGCCAGCGCCTGGGCCTCAGTTTGAGGTCTGGGCCCGACGCTGTGCAGGCCTGCTGGCACTATTCACGGGCCCAGTCCAATAAAAAAAAAGAAAATAAATTCTGGAATGAAGGAAAAATAATGAAAAAAATAAAATAAATAATTGGAATAATTTAGGAAATATATGGATATTAAAGGGAAAATAATTACTTTGGAATATGTATATATATGGTAAATAATAATGTAACGGCCCGGGTAAAATTTACGTTTTTACCGGGACTGTAAAAGCTTTGTACAGTAATTTACCTAATGAAATTAATCTTGGGTAATTATTTCAGGGCAAATTATGCACCGGATTCTGAAACCGACTCTTACCCCACGTTCTCGAATTTTCTGCGGATTTTTCGGACCAGGGTTGGTATTTTTCGGGTCCAAGTTTCTTAAGAAAAGTCAGGTATAACCTTAAAAGAACGGACCGAAAATAAAGTAAAGTGGGTATTTTAGTTATTTACTGGTCCGGACAATACCCGGTTGAGAGTGCACCACACGCCTGCACCTCATTTTTCTCCCGTTCACACCGCTGCCCGCGTAGCTTCCTCTTCATTGTAAAGCAGCTCCCGACAGCTTTCTCCTTCCCAGAGAAGGAAGAAACCCAGCTTCTCCTCTACACCCCAGCTTTGTCTGCCTATAAAATGGCCTCACCATTCACGCGCGTCACCTGCAAAAAAAAAGCCATACCAACCTTCTCCTGCAATATTTTCAACACACCAAGCGTCTGCCACCTTGCTTTTTCCTTTACTTTTTTTTTTAAAAAAAATACCAAACGACCAAGCCACCAACACCAAAGAGCTCGTCACCTTCAAACACCAGCACCTCATCTTCACCAACCTCGCATCAAGTGACCATCAACTCCATCACAGCTTTCTTGGTACTGCGGACGTTGACGTCACCAAGGAAGAACGCCACGACACCATCACTGCCAGGGGTGAGCCAACACCTACCATACTTACCTTGCTTTGACTACCTTTTATTTCTCGTCTAGAAGGGTAAAGCGTCAAATCTACATGGGTTACATATTTTGTCGTGTGGTGGTACTTGAGGATGAAGTTCAAGTTTGCCAAAGGATTGGTTCGTTTAAGGAGAAGGCATGGGTAACGTGAACAATTCTAATGGTTTAATTTGGGCTTGGAAAGTTGGGCTGATAGTTTAGAATTCAACAAACTAGAAATGGTCTTTGGGCTAAGGTTTCGGTAATTGGTTAAGCTGAATACTAACAATTTCATTCCACGTAATATTAATACTACGTAATCGTCATAAATTAACATGCTTTGAATTTACCTTTTCGCACCAGTTATATAAACTAGCATAATTAGCAAAATAATAAATAATACTTATATTTGGATATAATATATTTTGGAAAGGGTATTATCAAAGTATTATACCGGAATAATAACCGGGTATAAATACAGTATGGTATTTTGACACAAGAATAATAACTGGTGAATGATGATGATAACGGGGTCTCACCGGGACGTAGATGAACCAGTCTAGGTTTTATTTTTCCGGTATAGCATCATTTGCATTTATGTGCATCTTATGTGAGTATGTGTTATTATTTGCCATATAGGAGCCAATAACGAACAGTATCCCGAGGAACTGGAGCCGGGACAATTTGAGGACTTCCAAGAGTAGGGAAATCGGCTAAGGTGAGGATGGATAACCTTTGATATGTTGCACATGATGCTGTGTTTGTTTTTCTGTGATTATTTTTCCTGATTGAACTGCTGAGCCAATTGAGTTTGATTGTGGTATTATTGTTGTTGTTGTTGGTTTATTGATTGTGGATATACTGATAAGATGAGATAATTGGATAATTGGAAGTTGTGTTGACGACTTATTTGTCACTAGGAACGTAGGGGTACGACTAGATGGTTAGAGACTGTTTTGTGGTGGCTATGATCTGGGTTACTTGTGATAAGCATGTCTATGCTTGGGATGTCTATCCCGTAATTATATTTTTGGGTTGTCTATCCCGTGATTATTTTTGGGATGTCGATCCCTGGGTTCTCTTGGATTGATCTAGCACCCGGAACATGTTAATAACTAGGTACGACCCTAGCTTGTCCAATGACAGGGCCCCGAAAGATAAAATTGGTAATAATAAATATTCTTTTGGTATTGGCTCAGTCATTTTTTGGTTGTTTCTCTGTTATGTCTTTTGCAGGAATTTTACTTCGAAAGTATTGTGTTTGCCTGCATATTACTGTTTATCCTTCGTCGGTGAGCACTTCGGACTCACCCCTCGCCTGCGGGGTTTCATCCCGTAGGATGGGTTGCTCGTTGTACAGGTACGTGGTTCGGCCAGCTGCTGTTTCTACTCCACCAGTCCCCGGATCCATACCTCCGCTGCATCTCATTCTAAGTCTTCCGCTGCTGATATTTTATATGTTGATGTATCTTGTATTATACGTTTCTGCTACTACTGTTGTGGTTTGAATAATGGTCCCCGGGATAGGGTGACGGATGCTGTATTTGAGATTGCTTGAATTGTATTTTATAATGTATGTACTGTCTGCTACTGTAATAAGAACAGTTCTGGCACATGTTTACTGTGTACGGTAAATACGGGTCGGGGCGCTTCAGATAATATTTTGGAAAGTACATACTCAAGGAAAATAAATTGGAAAGGGTATTATCAAAGTAAATACGTACCGGAATAATAACCGGATATAGTTATGGTAAAATATTTCCGGTCTATGTAATTAAATGGTGAATTATGACGATAATAGAAATAACCCGGGGAAGTACCGAGTAGGTCCAGTAATTATTTTACGGCTTATAGTATTAGTCGAGCATTTGCATATCATCTTATATGTGCATAAATTGTTGTTTGATATAGGAATTGATAACGAGCAGTACCCCGAGGAGCCTGAGCCGGAACACTTTGAGGACTATCAGGAATAGGAAATCGGCTAAGGTGAGGATAAGTAATTATTTATATACTGCCGTAGTGCCAAGTTGCTGTTTGTGTGTTATATGCTTAAATAATTCTTGTGGCTGTGAATGGTTCTTGTGAATTGAATTTAAATGATATTTGTTGCCGTTGATGATGCTGAATTGATACTACTGTTGATGTTATTGATAATGTTAGAAATGTTGGTACTAGTAGATTGTTACTGTTGTTGTTGACTGTGAATTGTGGAAGTAGAGTACCGAGGGTACCGAGTTAAATGAGTTTGTATTATCCAGACGAGCGGAGAGGCTGTGAGCCTGCTCGGGATAATGAGAGGGTGGAGGATAATAGAAATTAAGTAACTAGGAATAATAAAACTGGTCACACTTAGACATCTAGTAAATCACAGTTAAATGTTGGAATAGCCAGATGGTAGTCTTATTTTTATGGTGCTGGGGGAGAGTGTGCTTGGGGTCTACTCCCTGTCTGTACCAGTTTTCATTTTAGGCGCTGGGGGAGAGTGTGCTTGGGGTCTGCTCCCTGTCTGTGCCAGTTTTACGTGGAGGTACCAGGGCGGGGTCCACGGGCTAGCTAGCTTGACTACCAGGCGACGGCCATCATTTAACTAGTGATAGGGGCCTTGATAATAAAATTGGTATAGCGTGTCTAGAATCACAGAGTGTGTTATTTAGGGTTTGTGTGATCTCTAGTAATTGCTGCTGATGTGACTTGGATTATATACGGTTGTTGTATATGTATATTTGCTTATGGATTTTACCCGGTGAGCACTTCGGACTCAACCCAAGCCTGCGTGACCTGGTCGTGTAGTTTGATTGTGCGTAGCTCAGGTACGTTCGAGGCAAGCTGTGGCGCACCCTCTGCCAGGCCCGGATCCATCCTGCGTTGCATCATGTTTATATCATTGTCTATTGCTGTGTTGTATTAAGACTTCCGTTGCTTGCATTTGTTAACTCTGTGGATTAATGCTTGTTGTAATAATGTTCCCGTACCGGGACAAGTACGGTTGATGTATTATGTACTTTTAATGTATTAAATCTGTTGGTTGTGTTATTTACCACTGTGGTTATTGTAATAGTATGTGGTCCCACGTGTTTACTGTGTATAACGGTAAATACGGATCGGGGCGTTTCATTTTGGTAGCGGAGTGGGCTGTAGGTCATTGGTTGTTATTTGATTGTTTGTGCATATCCTGCTCCACATGTTATAAATGTGATACTCATGCATACTTCTTCATATAGGTAGGACGAGATGGATCCGGCTGAGGGACACCAGCATGCCGCCCAACAGCACTTGGAAGAGGACCAAGTGTCAATCGGTCAACCGCATGCCTACGTGGAAGATCCACATGTCTACGAGGGGGTACCGGGTATGCCATACCAGATGTCTCTGCAGATGATGCATATGATGACCCAGATTCTTCACCGACAGACAGCTAGGGGACCCGTCGAGGACCCTGTTTTTACCAAGCTATCTGAGCTTGGAGCTGAGCCTTTTTCAGGAGCGACTGATCCTCGTGAGGCAGACGAGTGGCTACGTCAGATTGCCAGGGTCATGCTTAAGATCAAGTGCACGACCGACCAGTGGGGCAAACTATGCCGCTTCTCTTTTCCGTGAGGAAGCAGCAACCTGGTGGGAATCTACCACAAGAGACCTGCCGAAACCAGTGATGATGCCATGGGCTGAGTTCAAGGCCATGTTTAAGGACAAGTTCATTACCGAGGAATTTCAGGAACGCATGCACAACGAATTCCTGGAATTGTGCCAGGATAATATGACCGTGACAGAGTATAAGAAGAAGTTTGACCGCCTATCCCTGTATGTTGGAGAACTGGTAGCAACTACCAAAGCCAGATGCCAACGTTTCTGGAGAGGTTTGCATCCTGACATCCGAGCTATCATGGGATGCAAGGATTTTGCTGGTTATCAGGACATGGTAAGGGATGCTCAGAAGTCCGAAGTTACCTGGCATGATCAACAGGAGTATCGCCGGAAGAAGAGTGCACCGCAGGTTCCACCTAGTCAGAACAAGAAGCCATATGTACCTGCCGTTAGTGCACCTGTAGCTCGACATGGACAGTATCAGCAGATGACCTATGGACGTGGTTGGACTAACAACCGCGGAGCTTCGATTGGAGGATGGAGCGGATGTAACAGCCTGGGTAAAATTTTTGATTTTTACCGGGACTGTAAAAGTCTTTTTACTGTGATTTATTGTTGAATTAATCTTGGGTAATTAATTCAAGGTAAATCGGGAATTGTTTTTCGAAACCGAGAGTTTTCCCGCACTAGTGATTTTTCCGTGGATTTTTCGGGCCTAAGTTGGTATTTTCACGGGTCCCGGAATTCTCAGAAAAATCACACCGGAAAATAACTAAGGGGGTATCAGTTATTTTCTGGTCCGGATCGGACTCGCTCAATAATGCAGCCAAGCTGCATTATTGATGAATCACAGGTTCACAGTAAATTCACGGTTATAAAAGAAAGGAAGCAGAGGAGAAGGAGAGGAAGAGAGGAAGAGAGGAGAAGAGGAAAAGAAAAAAAGAAAAAGAGAGAAAAGAAGAGAAAGGAAAAAAAAAAGAGAGAAAAAAAAGGAGAGGAAAAGAAAAAAAAGAGAGAAAAAAAGAAAAAGAAAAGGAAAAAAAGAAAAGAAAAGAAAAAAACTGAAAAATAGAAAAAAAGAAAGAAACAGTGAGAGGGAAAGAGAAAAAGAAGAAATGAAAATAAAAAAAAAAGGGGAAAATCGGAAAATACAGAAAAAAGAAAGGAAAATAGAAAAAAATGAAAAAAAAAAGAAAGCCCGGAGTGAACAGTAGTCACCCGGAGCCTCCTCCCTGCCACTGTTCATGTGGTAGCGATCGACGCCGACCCGAGCTACACCGCCGCCACCATGGCCCTCGCCACGCCGTCGTCGACTGAACCCCGCCTCCCCCGCTCGTTTCCACCGCCGGACGCTCCTGATAGAGGCGTTGACCCGACGGAGAACCCGCGGATCCGTCTTCCTCCGCGCCCGTCTCTTCTGCCGTCGCCGCCGCGCCTTTCCTCCTGCCGTTCCAGCGTCGCCGCCTCACGCCGCGCCTCGTGACATCTTCCCCGCACTGCGTCGCGCCGCCTACCGCCGCTGCTAGGTGAGAACCCGTTTTCTCTGGGCGGGTCGCGGCCGGGTTGGGTAGGGCAGTCCGGATTTTTTTTTTCTGTTAACAATATATATATATATATATATATATATAAATGTAATTAATTTCTGAAAAAAAAGGTAAATATTATTTTGAAAAATTATATGCAATATTCTGGATTAGGGTTTAGAAAAATATATATACTTTGATCCTTCAAATTAAGATAATTATGTTTTGTTTCTAATTATTATTTTGGTTAGAATGGAAAATATATATATACCTTGAAAATAATTTCTGGAAATTTAATATGTATATTATTTTGTCTGAAAAATTAAGATTGTTGAAAATGTATATAAATATGTATTTTAAAAATTAAAGGTAATTATATTTTATGTTGGAAAATATTATTATGTATATTTAGAAAAAAAAAGATAAATACCATATATATTTTCTGGAAATTATAATTAGGTTATTATTTTCTGGAAAAATTATGGAGATTATAATTTTGGAAATTATAATTATTTTACGAAAATATTTTGAAAGAGAGTTTTAATTAAAGTATGGTACCGAAATTATATTCGGAAATACGTACGGTAAGTATTTTCGGTAAAAATGATGATAAAGGATGTATAATCGGGATGGGATTATTTCGCAGTTTGGGCATCATAGTATACCGATTATGTGCATTTATGTGTATATGTTGTTTTGTTGGATAGGTTTGGATATCAGGCAGTTTCCCGAGGAGCCGGCGTCGGACCGGTCATTGTTTCCGAAGTTGAGTAATCGGCCAAGGTGAGGATAGATTTCCTTCAATATGTGCCTATATTACTCGGTAGTTGTGTTTATTGGTTACACTGTTGGATGTTGCATTTGCTATGTTATGTTTCGGGATGTTTATCCCATTGTCTTGATTGTGGTCGGAATGTTTATCCCCTGTCGGTTTTTTAACGTTAATCCTTGAGTCGTTTTGGCACTAAATAAAATGGAATAATTAATAAATTGTGACAAGGATGTCGATCCTTGATTTTGGATGGGATGTCTATCCCGGGATTTTGGTTAGGGATGTCGATCCCTGTGATTTGGTTTTAATGACGGTAATATAATTGTCACGTGATAGGTAGTGGTACGACTCGTTCGATGGTTTAAGACTGTTTCGTTGTGGCCTTGACCTGGGTTCTTATGATAAGCATGTCTATGCTTGGGATGTCTATCCCGTGATTATTTTTGGGATGTCTATCCCTGGGTTCGTATTTTTGGGATGTCGATCCCTGGGTTCTCTGGATTTGGTCTGGCACCCGGAATGTGTTGATAACCAGGTCTGACCTCTAGCTTATCCGTGACGGGGCCCGGAAAGATAAAATTGGAAATTGGTTTTATTTGAGTCTTTTTGGTCTTGGACCGGTTTTGGGTCGAGTCTTTTGGTTGGGTTGTTTAGCCTGTTTTTGACTTGAGTAATTTTAGTGTTCATATTGATTGTCTTTCCTTCGTTGGTGAGCACTTCGGACTCACCCCTCACCTACGGGCTTTCATCCTGTAGGATGAGTTATTTTTAGTACAGGTTGGGTGCATTCCAGACAGGCTGCGGCGTTATCCCTTGGACAGGGCTCAGATCTATAGTTTGCATCTATGTCGCATACAGTGTTTGTGAGTTATTAAAGTCTTCCGCTGTGCATTGTTTTTACTATTATTGGGCCATTGGGCCGGTTTTGTTATTTATGATGTTTCCTATTTTGGGTTGTTGAGCCCGTGTTCTTATTGTACACACTGTATGTTGGGCTTGATTTTGGTTGGGTTGTCACAGTTCCCGCACGTGTTTACTGTGTACGATAAATACGGGTCGGGGCGTTTCATTTTGGTAGCGGAGCGGGCGTTAGGTCTTGTTGGGCTGTCTTTGTGTGTTTGTTGTCTTGTTTGCATAGTTCGCTCCAGTTGTTTATTATTTTATATCATTTAGTTAGTGCATTATTGATCCAGTCAAGGGACGCCAGCTATCGCGGAACATACACATAAGAGGTAAATGATGTCATAAGTAAGCGGAAATATAAATATTATTAATACTAATATTTTGATTACAAAGAGAAATATTACATTGATATTTGATATTTTATAAAAATAAAGAAAATACATTTATCGCCTTGGAACGACGTTGACCCTGAAGTTAGTGGGGTCGTTGTTGATGTCGACTTGGATGCTGTCGCTCCACGAGAACCATATGCCGCCTGCGTTGTTCTGGCCTGGAAGCTCGAACCGGTTTGCTTGAGGGAACCGGAGTGGGATGAGACCGTGATCGTCTTGAGGCTGCCATTGGGTCTCGGTCAGAAGAACCATGTTTGGTTTGTATTGGTTCTTCAAGTCCCTCAGAGTACGCGAGAACTCCTGGGAACGCCTTGCGACTCCTCTGCAGTTCCACACCAATAGTCGGGCCTTAGGCCAAGTTACTGGCAGACGAGTGACTCTGGACATGCTCTGGGCCGTCATCGAGAGTTGGTAGTAGGTACCTTGCTCCAGGGTATGGCAAGTGGACTCCAGGTTAAACTCCTGAAGCCTTTCGGAGATGAAGAACATGATGGAGTTTGCCGAGCCGTAGTAGGAGGTCCTCAGAGTGCCGCGGTCCTCCAGGAAGAACACCTCTTCCATGGGAGTGACGAAGAACCCGCGACGAGTAGAGTTCGTCGACGAAGACCAGATGCGGCATCCTGCCGAGCTCATTCGGTAGCTCTTCAGCACGTTCGTTGACCATGCTGTAGGCCAGACGGTTTCTCCTGCCTAGATTGGCACCCTCGACGAAGTAAACGGAAGATGAAGCAGGCATCGTGTTTGGACGAGTGGGTATTTTGTTTTTGAGCGTTGTGGTTTTTTTTTTGTTTTCCTGAGCGTTTGTTTGCCTTAAAATGCTTTTGATGATTTACACCTCACCGCTCCGTCTTTTATACTCTTATGGGGAGCGTGTTTACTGTTTTTTATTTTCAAGATTTACTTTTGAAAATTTGCCGTTGTTTCATTTATTACTTTGTTACTTTATACGTTTTTCGGACTACCATGCCAGAGTTTTTCAGCCTTTTTCCATCTTATGATTTTCCTTCGCTCTGGCTACTTTGTCTTTTCTTTTCATGATTTTACTATATTTTTCTGCATCTTTTATCACATGCATCCGTGATCGTTGAGGCTAGACTGATGGGGCCATACCTCGAGTAGAGCTCATGTGCGACAAGTTTACAGCTGTTTGGACACCGTGGAGAGATACGAGACCTGACAGACGTTTTTGGCTCATGCGGAAATTGTGAACAAGTGGGTACGTTTCTTTCGAGGGACACAGGACGCTCTCGTGATCGTCACTGTTAGCTCCGTATGTCACGTTTCTTGGGTTCGAGGATGTTTACGTCCGATACGAGCATCGATCATGAAAACGTGTTTTATTTTAACTTCTTTATATTTTGGTTTTGTTAAACGAGATTTAATTTTTAATTTATTTATATTTGATTTTCTATTCTTATTATTGATTTTTTGTTTTGCTTTGGGATGTTTTTAACTTCCTGTTAGCATGAGTTTTCGTAATTTAGTAAGAGTTTGATTTTAAAAGAAAACTTATTTTATTTATTTCATAATAGTTTTACAATAGGGGAAGAAGTACTCTATGGAGCTACTTGCTTCTCTAAGTCTTTTACAAGTTTTTGGACGGTTTTCATGTGAGGGAAGAGCTCCGCGCATGCCAGTTCGATCTGCAACACCGCCGAGCTGATCTTCTTCAGAGAGACGTTCAGCTGCGTCAGTGTCTGCTGCGGAGTGCCGCTCTCAGCTATCGCCTTGCGCTTCTTATCCTCAGCTTTCTTGGGAGCACGTTTCTTTCGCCGTCTGCTGGAGACGACCATGTGCTCTTTCAGGCCGATGATGTTGGTTTTGAACCGCTTCTTCGGAGGTTCTTCATCGGAGCTTGTCGGGAAGGCAGTGCCACCGATGTAGCTGTTGTTCTCGGAGTCAGAGGTTGTTCTTGATCTCAGTGGAGAGTCCATGACTGTGTGTGAGTTTGCCAGTCATGAGGTTTGGTTTTTGTAGAGGACGAGATGTCGCTTAAGGGTATAAGCGGTATCTCGGGTTAAGGTTGGACACCTGGCAGAGTGTGCCAGAAGCTTATCGTGGTAGGACCCACGGATAAGACGGAATTACGGGGACGAAATTTTTTTTAAGGTGGGTAGACTGTAACAGCCTGGGTAAAATTTTTGATTTTTACCGGGACTGTAAAAGTCTTTTTACCGTGATTTACTGTTGAATTAATCTTGGGTAATTAATTCAAGGTAAATCGGGAGTCGTTTTTTGAAACCGAGAGTTTTTCTGCGCTCGTGATTTTTCCGTGGATTTTTCGGGCCTAAGTTGGTATTTTCACGGGTCCCGGAATTCTCAGAAAAATCACACCGGAAAATAACTAAGGGGATATCAGTTATTTTCTGGTCCGGATCGGACTCGCTCAATAATGCAGCCAAGCTGCATTATTGATGAATCACAGGTTCACAGTAAATTCACGGTTATAAAAGAAAGGAAGCAGAGGAGAAGGAGAGGAAGAGAGGAAGAGAGGAGAAGAGGAAAAAAAAAAAAAGAAAAAGAGAGAAAAGTAGAGAAAGGAAAAAAAAGAGAGAGAAAAAGGAAAAGAGAGGAAAAGAAAAAAAAGAGAGAATAAAAAAGAAAAGAAAAAGGAAAGAAAAGAAAAAAAACTGAAAAATAGAAAAAAGAAAGAAACAGTGAGAGGGAAAAAAAAAGAAGAAATGAAAATAAAAAAAAGGGAAAATCGGAAAATACAGAAAAAAGGAAGGAAAATAGAAAAAGAAAAAAATGAAAAAAAGAAGAAAACCCGGAGCGAACAATAGTCACCCGGAGCCTCCTCCGTGCCACTGTTCATGTGGTAGCGATCGGCGCCGACCCGAGCTACACCGCCGCCACCATGGCCCTCGCCACGCCGACGTCGACTGAACCCCGCCTCCCCCGCTCGTTTCCACCGCCGGACGCTCCTGATAGAGGCGTTGACCCGGCGGAGAACCCGCGGATCCGTCTTCCTCCGCGCCCGTCGCTTCTGCCGTCGCCGCCGCGCCTTTCCTCCTGCCGTTCCAGCGTCGCCGCCTCACGCCGCGCCTCGTGACATCTTCCCCGCGCTGCGTCGCGCCGCCTACTGCCGCTGCTAGGTGAGAACCCGTTTTCTCTGGGCGGGTCGCGGCCGGGTCGCGCCTGGGTTGGGTTGGCCAGTCCGGATCTTTCTTTTTTTTCTATTAATAATATATATATATATACATATAATTAATTTCTGTTAATTAATTTCTGGAAAAAATGGTAAATATTATTTTGGAAAATTATATGCAATATTCTGGGTTAGGGTTTAAAAAAATATATGTACTTTGATCCTTCAAATTAAGATAATTATGTTTTGTTTGTAAATTACTATTATGGTTAGATTGGAAAATATATATATACCTTGAAAATAATTTCTGGAAATTTAATATGTATATTATTTCATCTAAAAAATTATGATTGTGGTAAATGTATATAAATATGTATTTTGAAATTTAAAGGTAATTATATTTTATGTTGGAAAATATTATTATGTATATTTAGAAAAAAAAAGATAAATACCATATATATTTTCTGGAAATTATAATTAGGTTATTATTTTCTGGAAAAATTATGGAGATTATAATTTTGGAAATTATAATTATTTTACGAAAATATTTTGAAAGAGAGTTTTAATTAAAGTATGGTACCGAAATTATATTCGGAAATACGTACGGTAAGTATTTTCGGTAAAAATGATAATAAAGGATATATAATCGGGATGGGATTATTTCGCAGTTTGGGCATCATAGTATACCGATTATGTGCATTTATGTGTATATGTTGTTTTGTTGGATAGGTTTGGATATCGGGAAGTTTTCCGAGGAGCCGGCTTCGGACCGGTCATTGTTTTCGAAGTTGAGTAATCGGCCAAGGTGAGGATGGATTTCCTTCAATATGTACCTATATTACTCGGTAGTTGTGTTTATTGGTTACACTGTTGGATGTTTCATTTGCTATGGTATGCTTCGGGATGTTTATCCCATGTCGGTTTTTTAACGTTAATCCTTGAGTCGTTTTGGCACTAAATAAAATGGAATAATTAATAAATTGTGACAAGGATGTCGATCCTTGATTTTGGATGGGATGTCTATCCCGGGATTTTGGTTAGGGATGTCGATCCCTGTGATTTGGTTTTAATGACGGTAATATAATTGTCACGTGATAGGTAGTGGTACGACTCGTTCGATGGTTTAAGACTGTTTCGTTGTGGCCTTGACCTGGGTTCTTATGATAAGCATGTCTATGCTTGGGATGTCTATCCCGTGATTATTTTTGGGATGTCTATCCCTGGGTTCGTATTTTTGGGATGTCGATCCCTGGGTTCTCTGGATTTGGTCTGGCACCCGGAATGTGTTGATAACCAGGTCTGACCTCTAGCTTACCCGTGACGGGGCCCGGAAAGATAAAATTGGAAATTGGTTTTATTTGAGTCTTTTTGGTCTTGGACCGGTTTTGGGTCGAGTCTTTTGGTTGGGTTGTTTAGCCTGTTTTTGACTTGAGTAATTTTAGTGTTCATATTGATTGTCTTTCCTTCGTTGGTGAGCACTTCAGACTCACCCCTCACCTGCGGGCTTTCATCCCGTAGGATGAGTTATTTTTGGTACAGGTTGGGTGCATTCCAGACAGGCTGCGGCGTTATCCCTTGGACAGGGCTCGGATCCATAGTTTGCATCTATGTCGCATACAGTGTTTGTGAGTTATTAAAGTCTTCCGCTGTGCATTGTTTTTACTATTATTGGGCCATTGGGCCGGTTTTGTTATTTATGATGTTTGCTATTTTGGGCTGTTGAGCCCGTGTCCCTATTGTACACACTATATGCTGGGCTTGATTTTGGTTGGGTTGTCACAGTTCTGGAACGTGTTTACTGTGTACGGTAAATACGGGTCGGGGCGTTTCAGTGGACCTAGAGTGACTAGTTCTGGAGATAACCGCTTCCGACGTCCCATATCATCAGTCAGATGCTTTGAGTGCAATGAGTTGGGATATTACCGTTATGCCTGCCCCAAGCTTGGGAGAGTCAGTAACTCTGCACCGGCGCCAACAGTTCAGGCCTCTGTGGCTAGTGTGCCAGGTGGATCTAGAGCACAAGGATATGGACAAGGTCGTGGTCGTGGGAATCCTTCCGCAAGGACCCAATCTGGAGCCAATCAGAGCACAGTAGTTCCTAGAGCTTTCGTCAGCACCGTAGTAGAGGACCCTGATGCTGCCCAAGTTATAGCAGGTATCTTTACAGTATATGGTAGTGTTGCTTTCACATTGATTGATCCTGGAGCTACACATTCCTTTATTGCTCAGACCTATGCTATGCAACATAACTGTGAAGATATATCCTTTGAAAAACCGATGAGGGTTAGATTACCCGCAGGCATCATAGTGAGGCTAGATAGAGTTTGTAAGGATGTGCCGTTAGTGTTCGAGAACGAAACCTTTCCTGCTCGACTCATTGTCATGAACATGGGAGGATTTGATATAATCCTAGGCATGGATTGGTTGTCGAAGTATCGAGCTTTGGTGGATTGCCGAGCTAAGCAAGTGAGGTTGACATCTGCCGAAGACCGGTCGATTGTTTTGTCCAGAGTGGGAAGAACTACAACCACATGTAGTATCTCTGCTACCCAGGGCTACAGAATGAAGCAACATGGTCCAGACGCATTGTGACCCACATTTCAGGCGGAGAGACACAAGACCTTACCCCGGAGGACGTATTAGTGGTGAGGGAGTTTGTTGATGTTTTTCCAGATGATCTACCAGGTTTGCCACCCGACAGAGAGGTTGAGTACACCATCGAGCTTGTACCTGGAGTTACACCTATCTCGATGGCACCATACAGGATGGCACCAACAGAGCTTCAGGAGCTGAAGAAGCAGCTAGACGAACTATTGGAGAAAGGTTTCATCAGACCTAGTACCTTACCATAGGGTGCACCAGTCTTGTTCGTGAAAAAGAGGGACGGTAGTCTGTTTATGTGTGTAGACTATCGCCAGATCAACAAGGTGACAATCAAGAACAAGTACCCGTTACCGAGGATTGATGATCTTTTCGATCAGCTTCAAGGAGCAACGGTGTTTTCGAAGAATGATCTCCGATCGGGCTATCACCAGATCAAGATTTCGGAGAAGGACATACCGAAGATAGCCTTTCGCACACGATATGGTCATTACGAGTTCACAGTGGTACCGTTCGGATTGACCAATGCACCGACAGTATTCATGTGCTTGATGCACTTGGTCTTGAACGAGTTATTGGATAAGTTCGTTGTGGTCTTCATCGACGATATCCTCATCTATTCCAAGAGCAAGGAAGAGCAAAAAGAGCATTTGAGGATAGTGCTTCAGAGGTTACGGGAGAAGCAGTTGTATGCCAAGTTCAGCAAGTGTGAATTTTGGCTTGGAGAAGTTTCCTTCCTTGGACATGTAGTAGGCGGGGATGGAATAAAGGTTGATCCTGCCAAGGTTAAGGCTGTGTTGGAGTGGGAGCCCCCTAGGAATGTGTCAGAAGTCAGGAGTTTTCTTGGCCTTGCAGGATATTATCGGAGGTTCATAGAAGGTTTTTCCTTATTAGCCAGTCCCATGACTAAGCTATTGAGGAAAGAACAAGCTTTTGTTTGGAGCCTAGAATGCCAACAGAGTTTTGAGGAGCTTAAGAAGAAGCTGACCACGGCACCAGTGCTGACAGTACCAAAGCCAGGAGTGGAGTATGTGTTGTTTTGTGATGCATCAGGACTTGGTTTAGGAGCTGTGTTGATGCAAGAAGGACGAGTGATCGCTTATGCCTCTAGACAGCTAAGGACTCATGAGAAGAACTACCCGACTCATGATCTTGAGATGGCAGCTGTGATCTTGGCTCTGAAGATTTGGAGACACTACCTGTTTGGAGAGAAGTGCCGAATCTTCACCGACCACAAGAGCCTTAAGTACATCATGACTCAGAAGGAGCTTAACCTGCGACAAAGACGTTGGGTTGAGTTGCTTAACGATTATGATTGTACTATCGAGTATCACCCAGGGAAGGCTAATGTGGTAGCTGATGCTTTCAGCCGGAGACAATCGGAAGATGCCTCAATTAGTTACTCGATGTTTTCACTTATCGAGTTAAGGAAGTTGGGAGTTGAGTTGACAGTGGATGATACAGGAGCTTTGGTAGCACACATGAGTTTCAAGTCTAACCTAAGGGGATGGATAGTGGAGTTACAAGACGGAGATCCCGACCTGGTCAAGCTAAAGGAAGGAGTAAGGAGTGGGAAGGAAGACAAGTTTCGCATAGCTGATGATGGAGCATTGATGATTGGGAAACGGGTATGCGTACCCAATGTTAGTAACCTCCGTAGTCAGATCCTAGAAGAAGGTCATATGACGCCGTATGCGATGCATCTTGGAAGTACCAAGATGTATCAGAACCTGAAAAGTCATTTTTGGTGGCCTCGTATGAAGAAGGATGTAGCAGAGTATGTCGCTAGATGCATTACTTGCCAGCAGGTGAAAGCCGAACATCAGACTCCAGCAGGCAAGATGAGATCGTTGACGATACCGGAGTGGAAGTGGAAGATGATCACCATGGATTTTGTGATTGGTTTACCGATGACTCGGAGGCAGCATGATGCTATTTGGGTCATCGTTGACCGATTAACAAAATCAGCTCATTTCCTCCATATTCGCCAGACTGATACCATGGACACATTGGCGGATAAGTATGTTGCTGAGATTGTGAGACTACACGGGATTCCAAAGTCTAAAGTCTCAGATAGGGATCCGAGGTTCACATCACGTTTTTGGAAGAGTTTGCAAGCTGCATAGGGAACCAAGTTGAGATTCAGCACTGCTTTTCATCTTTAGACAGATGGACAGTCCGAGAGGACCATACAGACACTGGAGGAGATGTTGAGGGCTTGTGCACTTAACTTCAGTGGGAGTTGGGATAAGTATCTACCCTTGGCAGAGTTTGCATATAACAACAGCTACCATTCCAACATCGGTATGCCACCTTTTGAGGCTCTCGATGGAAGGAAGTGTAGAAGTCCGGTATGTTGGGACGAAGAAGGTATGAGATTGATCGTTGGACCGGAGTTAGTCCAGCAGACAGTGGACAAGATCCAGACGGTGAGACAGTGCATGAGAGCTGCTCAGGATCGGCAGAAGAGCTATGCTGACAAACACCGACGTGAGATGGAGTATAACGTTGGTGAGAAGGTTTTTCTCAAAGTTGTGCCTTGGAAAGGAGTGATCAGGTTCGGCAAGAGAGGGAAGCTGAGTCCAAGGTATATCGGGCCATATGAGATTGTGGAGAGAATTGGACCACTAGCTTACAGGTTGTCTTTGCCTGATGAGCTATCACGCATTCATGATGTGTTTCACGTCTCTATGCTGAGGAGGTATCGATCAGACCCTAGTCATATTGTGGCCCCAGTGGATGTTGAAGTGGCAGAAGACCTTACCTACACCGAAGTGCCGGAACAGATTCTTGCTCGAGAAGTACGACAGTTGCGGAACCGTACCATTCCTACGGTTAAAGTCAAGTGGAGTAAGCATTCTGCTAACGAGTCAACATGGGAAGTTGAGGAGCACATGCGATCCCAGTATCCGCATCTCTTCACCGGTACGGAGTGAATTTCAGGGACGAAATTCTTTTAAGGGGGTAGACTGTAACAGCCCGGGTAAAAATTTACATTTTACCGGGACTGTAAAAATGCTTTGTACAGTAATTCACCAAATAAAAATAATCTTGGGTAATTATTTCAGGGTAAATTATGCATCAGATTCCGAAACCGAGCTCTGTCCCACGCTCGGGATTTTTCTGCGGATTTTACGGACCAAAGTTGGAATTTTTCGGGTCCAGGAATCTTCAGAAAAGTCAGGTTTAACCTCGTATTATCGGGCCAAAAATTAAGTCAAGGGGGTATAATAGATATTTTCTAGTCCGGACGGGACACGACTGCATATTGCAGCCGCCTCCTCCTGTTTGCTCGTGAAAAACTGTCTTTTCCTGTAACACCCGTGAATTCTCTTTTCTCTTCTGCCTATTAACCGTCACCAACCTGCAGCCTGAAAACAAAAGAAAACCAGTAAGCTTCAACCCATCCCAGCATCACCTTCACCTGCAAAAAAAGAAAACTCAGTCTCATTCTTCTCTTGCCAACCTTAACTGCAAACAAAAAAAAAATACAACCCAGTTCCTTTCTTTCAACCAAAACCAGAAACACAGTAACATTTTAAAAAAAAACAAACAAAAAGTGAAGAAAGAAAAAGAGAACAGAAAGAAAAGAAAACCAAGAAAAGAAACACAAAAAAAAAAGAAAAAGGGAAGGGGGCCGTCGCCGCCACCACCATCACCTCATTCTCCACCACCTTCTTTTCTTCCCCGTCACCGCCACCCTCGTCACGCCACCAACCGCCTGTACCGACCTTCACCACCGTCGCAGAGCCGCCCTCGCCTCCAGATCTCACTGCAGACACGCCCCTCTGCCTGGACGCCCTGCTACAGCCGCCGGACCCGGCGAGCAAGCCGCCCGGATCCGCCACTCTTTTCCCCGCGTTCTCCTACCTCGCCGCCGGTCTCCCTCTCCTGCCACGTCCCCTCGCGACATCGCACCCACCGCGCGTCGCCCGCGCTTCTGCCTCGCCGTGTCACGTTCGCCACCGCGCCGCCGCCTCCCGTCAAGGTGAGCAACCCGGGTGATGAAGACGACCCGGATGTAGGTCGCGGGTCGTGGGTTGACCCGGCTAGGTTAATTGGGTCTGATGAGTTTTGGGCTTGCTTAGTTGGTTTGGGCTCGGGTGCTGGGCTGCTTGGCTTGGGCTTCTGCATGGGCCAGCGCCTGGGCCTCAGTTTGAGGTCTGGGCCTGGCGCTGTGCAGGCCTGGCTAACACTATTCACGGGCCCAGTCCAGTAAAAAAAAAAAGAAAATAAATTCTGGAATGAAGGAAAAATAATGAAAAAAATAAAATAAATAATTGGAATAATTTAGGAAATATATGGATATTAAAGGGAAAATAATTACTTTGGAATATGTATATATATGGTAAATAATAATATTTTGGAAAGTACATACTCAAGGAAAATAAATTGGAAAGGGTATAAGTAAATACGTACCGGAATAATAACCGGATATAGTTATGGTAAAATATTTCCGGCCTATGTAATTAAATGGTGAATTATGACGATAATAGAAATAACCCGGGGAAGTACCGAGTAGGTCTAGTAATTATTTTACGGCTTATAGTATTAGTCGAGCATTTGCATATCATCTTATATGTGCATAAATTGTTGTTTGATATAGGAATTGATAACGAGCAGTACCCCGAGGAACCTGAGCCGGAACACTTCGAGGACTATTAGGAATAGGAAATCGGCTAAGGTGAGGATAAGTAATTATTTATATACTGCCGTAATGCCAAGTTGTTGTTTGTGTGTTATATACTTAAATAATTCTTGTGGCTGTGAATGGTTCTTGTGAATTGAATTTAAATGATATTTGTCGCCGTTGATGATGCTGAATTGATGCTACTGTTGATGTTATTGATAATGTTAGAAATGTTGGTACTAGTAGATTGTTACTGTTGTTGTTGTTGACTGTGAATTGTGGAAGAAGAGTACCGAGGGTACCGAGTTAAATGAGTTTGTATTATCCAAACGAGCGGAGAGGCTGTGAGCCTGCTCGGGATAATGAGAGGGTGGAGGATAATAGAAATTAAGTAACTAGGAATAATAAAACTGGTCACACTTAGACATCTAGTAAATCACAATTAAATGTTGGAATAGCCAGATGGTAGTCTTATTTTTATGGTGCTGGGGGAGAGTGTGCTTGGGGTCTACTCCTTGTCTGTACCAGTTTTCATTTTAGGCGCTGGGGGAGAGTGTGCTTGGGGTCTGTCCTGTCTGTGCCAGTTTTACGTGGAGGTACCAGGGCAGGGTCCACGGGCTAGCTAGCTTGACTACCAGGCGACGGCCATCATTTAACTAGTGATAAGGGCCCTGATAATAAAATTGGTATAGCGTGTCTAGAATCACATAGTGTGTTATTTAGGGTTTGTGTGATCCCTAGTAATTGCTGCTGATGTGACTTGGATTATATACGGTTGTTGTATATGTATATTTGCTTATGGATTTTACCCGGTGAGCACTTCGGACTCACCCCTCACCTGCGTGACCTGGTCGCGTAGTTTGATTGTGCGTAGCTCAGGTACGTTCGAGGCAAGTTGTGGCGCACCCTCTGCCAGGCCCGAATCCATCCTGCGCTGCATCATGTTTATATCATTGTCTATTGCTGTGTTGTATTAAGACTTCCGCTGCTTGCATTTGTTAACTCTGTGGATTAATGCTTGTTGTAATAATGTTCTCGTACCGGGACAAGTACGGTTGATGTATTATGTACTTTTAATGTATTAAATCTGTTGATTGTGTTATTTACCACTGTGGTTATTGTAATAGTATGTGGTCCCACGTGTTTAGTGTGTATAACGGTAAATACGAATCGGGGCGTTTCAAATTTTGTGGACCTTTCTTGTGTCAAAACAATGGCTACATCTTTTGGTAATAAAAATTGACAATGCTACAGTTTGTACACAATACAAAAAAAAAACAATGCTACAGTACCTTGATCCAAACTCAGCCCATTTAGTTGCGCAATATTTTGGCAATTTGGGCGGGTTGAAGAAGATTTGGAGCCCAAGTAGCCAATACGCCGGTAAATTCCATTTCTTTTTTTTTTTTTCTTGTAAAGGTTTTGAGCACAATTTAAACTCGAGCATATAGCATTAACCATTGCCCATTGGTAAATGGTAATACTAGCAAAGACATAGGTTTAGCCCAATATATGGCTAAGAAAATAGAGGAGTGCAAAAAGGGGGAAAAAAAGGAAGAAAAGAAGCCGCACTTAATGTATACTTGTACTTGGAGCAATATGGGAAAGGATGAAAGATGGAGGTTGATTAATTTTTTGGGAAATCAAGCTTAAGGACAAATCAGACAAGCAGATAAATGATTGATGGAGATTAAGGAAGTCAACATGCTGCAGTCTCGGGAGTAAAAGGCAATCATAAAGTGGGGTTAAACTTAACCCTAACTACTTGATTAATTAGAGACAAAGCAAGCAACTCAAGGACAACGAAGAGAATTTGGCCGACAACGTAAATGGACAATTATCACAAATTTGACACTACTGCATTCTTTTATGATTGCATTTTAATTTGCCCTTGTAAGATTTTGTATCCAATAAGAAAGTCTCCTACTCCTTTGGTACCAATCTAGCTAGCACACCTGAAAGATATCTTTGCTCTTCAATAATTTGACAGCAATCATGGAGCACGCAATAATTTCTTCTTATTCATATATATTCGCTCCAGATATAGGTTTTCTTTTTTCTTTTTTTAAATCAAGAGGAAGAAACTGAAATCCGAAATTGAGAAGTCAAATCCTAACACATATTTATTAAATAGTCCCACAATTAATGTTTTGGATGAGGACTCTTTAAGTCTTATGCCCTCCCGCTCCTGCAGCTTCAACATGTTTACGTAACTCTTACTAATTTTATTAAACTGTACCTATCATTTTCTAACAAAGTACAAATTAATCTTTCAATCAAACATAATATTCTATATGTTTTTTTCCCGATGAGGTTATTTTAGACTAAATTGATTGTATCCTGAAACAAAATTAAGCTGACTATACATCATTAAATTGAGTTGTTAATTTTGTAATTCGGCAATTAATTAGTGGAATCGTTAATTTAAGAAGCAAGTCATTGTCACGAATATTAGGTAGCACACGTGCAATATCTGACGAAATTTAAGCCACTGAGGGGCACTGCCACTGACCCATTCGTGTGGTGGGTTGTGAAGAAACTGCAGGAGGACAGAAAGGAGTAGATACTATTATTACTATTTGTAAGAGACTTACCATTATTACGTTTTTTTTTCGAACTTGCCAATATTAATTACTAGATGAAGTAGAAAAGCACAAGATATTGGAAACAGTGGTGGTAGTACAATGCAATGACATAATTAAGATCTCAGTGCTGGAGGTTTTTTCGACAAAAAAAAAAAAGGGCAAAATTTGTAGAGGTTTTGTACATTTTGTCGCCAACGTTAATTAAATAGCACCTCTGCTACTCAACTGTGCACACGTGTGATTCAGACCTCGTGTCTCGCGGTGGCTGACTGAACAGAGAAGGCCCCACCAACTTCATCGCTTACGTTGCACATGCCACGTATGATATCATCAGAGGATCAGTCAAACCCAGAAAATTCCAAGCAAATCTGAACAACCAAAACAAAAATAATACTATGGAGTTAGCAATATATTTAGAAAAATCATTAACATAGGAGTTGTATTTCTTACTACAGGGTTAATTGATTTGAGATGAGAAAAAAAATACAAACAAAAGCTGAAAATACAAATGAAACCATCTCTCTCTAATATTAAGGCGGCCACAGACCAAACCACCGCCAAAGCAAAAATAACTCAAGTTCACAATCAAGCCTCAAATCACATAATAAGGAACTACTATCAAATTATCTGTCACTTAAGGGTCAAGAACATTAGATTATAAAGTTGCAGATGGATGGTTAATTAGTTATATGATTACCACAAGTAGAACGAATTTGTCCTAGCTAGACTGCTATATAAAGCTTAAATTCAATAGCAATGAATTAACTTGGTCCTGTTTACAGAAAAACTAAATGGGATGCAGGATTTGATGAGATAGAGTGGTCCCTTTTACACTCAGAAACTAAATGATCTGAGGCACATATTTATGAACCACAAAATGAGATCATCTTATGCCACATATTTCTTTTTTTATTTTGCCAATAAAGAAAAAAACATTGATATGATGCTCCTTCTATTTAGGGTTCGTATTACCGGTTATATTTTGGCATTAGATCCTCTTCAACATAAAAGAAATTGCACACTAAAATGTAACGATTTCCCTTAATTGGCTACACGCGTATAGTCCGAGATCACTAACAGATTCACAATACACGGTGAATCAAACTCAAATCCTAGAGATAGATAGCTAAAGCACTACTATTGTGTCACCAACCCTAGTGTTTTATGCCACAATGGTCTAGTAATCGCCCGATTTCATTCCTTAAAGCCCTTACATTTTGATTATTATTGTCCTTTTAGTATTACAATTAAAGCTATATCTATCATCTTCCTAAGGCAGGATTCCGTAATTCAAGGGTTGATCGGAGAGTAAGTAATTTGATTCCAATGAAATTAGAGTCATATACAGAGTCATTATATTTTCATGATTCGGATTCTTTATGTAATAGAATGAAACAGAAAGAAATAATTTGATGGATGTATAATGTATTGCCTTTGGGCTTTACAGAAAACATTGTCGGCAGGACAATGTATAAGGAATGAAAAACATTATCCTCTCATCGTCCTACAAATCCAACAATAAATATATGTGTATAAAGTACAGTACTCTCATCCGAAAGGTGAAGAATTGATGGAGTAATACATATTATATACTCAATCTTTGCACTGGCATTTTCCATGACAGATGCATTTCAATTATCACATAAATGAATGGGAAACATCGAAAGCAAGAAGGGTACCAACTTGGATTCGAGATATTGGTGGGGCAATTTGCTTTGATAGCCCAGCACATACTGTGAATTATTGATATGGCTAGCTAGCACTTATCTTCTCTTCCAAATTGATCATTGCAAAATGATTTGTTGTACTGTAACTTTTGCCCAACTTAAATACTCTCATATATATGTCAACTTGGGAAATTGAAAACGTCCCTACATACATTTCCTTGTTCACTTCCCCACCTTTATTTCTGGTAAGAGGTCTATTCTTCCAGCTCTTTTGGGAAATTGGAATATTTATATATAATGGGAATTTTCACCTGTTCATCTTGGAACCGAGAATAGGTTCAATTACATGATCAATTGTTAGCATGCATGAGTTATTTTCTTTCGGGCCAAATTGCCAACACCGTTTTATTAAATTTAAGCTCCTTTTCAATCCCAGCTTATGCCTTTTCCTTGGTAAGTGCCGGATCATGATAGAATGAAATGAGGGGGAAAAAAAAAAAGAGTAAAATTGTTGTTCGAGTTCATGAAATTGGCCGCTACAAGCCTACAACTTGACACAATTATTAGGCTTGAATTATTGATAAATTTTTTGAATGGTCCCCCGTTCTCTCTTTTTTTTTTTTCTTCATGTTACTATGCATATATATGTACGTCACTCCAATAAGTTGTACCTTGATTTGCACATCCTTAATCAATCAAATCATAGTTACTCGAGGGAAAGGATATGCCAACAAAGAGAATCCCGAATACAAATGAAATGACAAATGATGTTGGATTTCTTGATAGTGCAAGTCCGTGCTTCATAGTACATGATCGTAGTTATTCCAAGCTCAATAGGATTAGCATAGCGTGGAGATACGAAATTATACGTACTTAAGTAACATTTTCAGCTGTCCTGAGACAAAACTGATTTGATGATGCTTACTATATATTAAAGATAAGCAAAAAGGAGCAAAGGCAAATTCTGTCCAAATGTGTATAATCAGTGTGCTAATCTGTCTCAAAACAACTAACCTACCTATAAAGCTGCTAATACATATACCTCCACTAAATCCCTTTTTGTGTTGATGGATGATGGCAGGTTTGAAAGATTGAGAAAGAATGTCTAATTTAAAACCCAAAAACAATGGGAATTGAGGGAATGTTTGATATGGTCTCGTAAAACTCAAAGTGAAGTAGCAAGTAAAGTTTTTATTAAGAAGAGGCATAATCACATGATATGATTCTTGTATTGGTACAGTCTTTTTACTAATAAATAAAAAGGTGATGCGGGTACGTCTTAAGGATCATTATTTTTGTGGGTTGTCTAGTTGGTGGAAAGCTTAATGGCCCTTGTATGGGGACCATGTGGATGAACATGGCATCGTGACCTCATGCAAGATCAAAACAATACAATTCCATTCGACAAAAAAAAACCATACAATTCCATATTTATAGTATTAATTTAGCCACGTGTCTGCTTCATAAGCTTGCATCACATTATCCTTTTAGAAGCTTCTTAATCTATTTTTGTGTGTGTGTTTGAAATTCCCGTCTAAATTGAGCAATGTCATTTTATTCTTAGCAGAAGAAAAAGTGAAAGCTTAATCATCTTTTTTGGCTGCAAAGTGTATGTCATCTCTTTTTTTTTGGTAGAAATGGAGGGCTGATGCCCTTATATAATTAACTCATTGTCTGACAGTCATTCGTGGGGTAGAAGCCCCGCATACATCATTCAAAAGATATCGCATAATAGTATCAGGAGTAGATGACAAAAAATGCAAACCATGCGGGAAGGTCAAAGCCAAATGCGCCAATGCATCGGCAACTTGGTTGGCCTCGTGCAACACAAAATTCACCGAAACCACCCAATCTCTGTGCAACAAAGCCATCGTCTGCGCCACCAGCTCCGCAGGCAAACCCGGAACCTGTATCTCGTCCCGCAGCAACTGCACCAGAGGTAATGAGTCAAGCTCCAACTCCACCACGCGGTACCCCCTGCCATGCCAAGGAAAGTCCCGCCCAAGCGCCCGCCAACTCGGCCTGAATGGCAGAACACGGAGCCAAGTGATAAACGAACCCCTGCAGCCAAGCTCCTTTATCATCACGCACCAATCCACCCGCTGCAGCTCCACCAGAGACCGACGCAGAGCCATCAGTATTAATCTTAACACCACCAGCTGCCGACCGACTCCAAGAAACCTGCTGCAAGGACCGCATCCCTTGAAAAGCCCCTACCATCAAAAGCAACATCGGCCACCTTCAACCCATCAAGGCGAGCTTTGACTGTGGAGAATAACCGAGACGAGGATGAGGCAGCCCCCTAAAAAACAACCACATTCCTATCCAACCAAATGCTGTGGGTAGCAACTCCAAACACCACATCCCAGCTGACGTCAAAAGACAAACCACAGAATCGCTTATGCAGATTCGTTGCACACCAATCGCGGAAATTCAAGCGGAAGAATAAGCCCCAAGAACTAGCCGGCAGTAGACGAGTCCAAAAATTCTGCACGATCGGGCAATCCCTAAACACATGGAATGATGTCTCCGGATACTTCTGACAGCGAGGGCAAAGAGATGAACCGGCAAGATGGCGCCATACCCGTTCAACATTTGTGAGTAACTTATCATGGAGAAGCATCCAAAGAAAAGTCCTCACCTGCTGTGGGCCCTTCAACCCCCACACCTTCCTCCAAATTGGATCCATAGGATCCCATTCCTCCCGACCTAACATCTGATACGCCGACGAGATCGAAAAAAAGCCACTCGCCTCGCCAGCCCAAGAAGCCTCATCCTCCTCCGCAGTGGCTAAGAACCCAACCTCCGCAAGACTCATACAAGTAGATGCAGAGAGAAACGGGCCAATGAGGTCCCACCGCCACTGACCCTGGTCTCTCATAAACTCAGCCACCGACCTACCTAACAAGTCATCCGGCACCGGCGCCACGGCACACTCCTGTAGCACCCCCAGATCAGGCATCCAATTATCCAACCAAAATCGCACAGAACGGCCATTCCCAACACACCACCGCAATCCTGAAAGAACCCCAGGCCATTGCTCACTAATCCCACGCCACAGGGGAGAGCACCCTCCCTTATGGACACGGGAAGGCAGAGGAGAGAGATGCACCCCGTACTTTAAGCGGAGCACCCGGACCCATAAAGCTTGTGGTCTAGTGATGATCCCCCATCCCAGCTTCATCATAAAACAATCATTCATAGTGATTGCAGGTCTGATATTCAATCCACCTGTATCCTTCGGTTGCCGCACCTTATCCCAAGCCACCATATGCATCTTCCTCTGTTCTCTAGAATCCCCCAAATAAATTGGCGGCATTTCGCATCCAAGTTATGATATATACTCCGGGGGATCCTAGCAGTCTACATAGTAAAAACAGGCAAAGCCGACAAAACAGACTGCACCAAAGTAATACTACCTGCTAATGACAAAGATCGGGCCTTCCAACCGCTTAACCTATTATTCACCTTCGTCAAAACTTCCTCATAAGTCAGGCGTGACACCCTATCATGCAACAGTGGAACCCCCAAATATTTCCCCAAATTATCAGTAATGGGGATATTACAAACATCCCCTAATTGGGGGAACAGGACCTCTTCCACATTTGGAGAGAAAAACAGCTTAGATTTAGCTATACTGACCTTCTGTCCCGAAGCATTACAAAAAGCATCCAAGCAGTCCATCATGCAAGTGGCTTGTGCCACAGAAGTTTCCCCAAATAATAATAGATCATCAGCAAAGAAAAGATGAGATAGAGAGGGACCCCCCTGAGAAAGTTGAATAGGGCGCCACCTTCCTGCCTCTATACTGGCCGATATCAAGTGACTCAGTCTCTCCATACATAAAACAAATAAATATGGAGACGACAGATCACCCTGACGAATACCCCTAGAAGGTTGAAAAACATCGGTCTGCTCTCCATTCCACAGGACCCTTAAGCGAGCCATAGAAATACACTGCATGATAAGTTGGACCGTGGGGGGTGGGAAACCAGCACCAGTCAATGTCTCCTCCACAAAACTCCATCAAATTCTGTCGTACGCCTTTTCAAGATCAACCTTAATGGCCATGAATCCCACAGAACCTGATTTCTTCTTCATTGAGTGAATAACCTCCTGAGCTACAATAATATTATCAGTAATATGGCGGCCAGGAACAAAACTACTTTGTTCGGGCCGAACCAAAAACTCCATAACAGATTTGAACCGATTAGCAAGGATCTTAGTAATCATTTTATAAGAAACATTACACAGGCTAATCGGTCGGAACTGGGTCAAATTCACAGGATGATCCACCTTTGGGATAAGACACAATAACGTCTCATTGAGCCGCGGATCAACTCGTTGAGTTTGGAATACATCAGCAACAAATCTGTACACATCATTCGAAACAGTCGTCCTTTTACTTTGATAAAATAAAACATGCAACCCATCTGGTCCTGGAGCCTTCAACGCGCCCATATCAAACACTGCTTTCCGAACTTCAGGTAAAGAAATCTCCTTTGCCAAGCCATTAACAAGGTTAGGTGCCACCACTAGGAAAGAGACTGGTACAGTCAAGGCCTCACCCCCTCCCTCTTCAGTATAAAGTCGGTGATAGAATGATACAGCCATCTGCTTCAGGGAAGCAGTATCATACAACCACTCACCATTATGGTCCTGGAGTGCCTCAATACGATTTCGCTTCCGCCTAATCTTTGTAGACATATGGAAAAAGTGAGTATTACGATCACCCTGTTGCAACCACCTACATCGCGACTTCTGCAACCAAATAAGCTCTTCCCGAACCAACAACTGCTCATATTCAGACCGTAGCTTGGCCTCCAACCTAAGCAAGAACCAATTAGAAGATCGATCCAATGCAAGCTCGATGCCACGCAACCGATTCAATAAAGCTCTTTTCTGCCGAAACACATTACCAAACTGAGTGGCATTCCAAACCTTCACCGCCTCCCGAAAACTAGCTGCCGTAGCAAACAAGTCACCATCAAAATGCCATGAAGACTTGACAACTTCAAAAAAAATGGGCATGGGTAAGCCATGCCGCCTGAAACCGGAACGGCCGATCCACCCACTGTTGCGCATCCAATCTCCTCTCACGCACCAAAATTGCGCGATGATCTGATTTCACTCTTGGAAGATGAAAAACCGACGCATCATCAAATCTTTGGCGCCAAGAATCGTTCGCCAGAGCCCTATCCAAGCGCCGTCTCAACATTCCACGAAACCATGTGAACTTAGGTCCCTTGAACCCCAAGTCTGAAATGCCACATTCCTCCATCCAGCTTCTAAACCGAGCCATACGGGACAACGGTGGGACAACCCCACCAACAGTTTCCTCAGGGGAAGAGATAACATTGAAGTCACCCAAAAGAACCCAGGGTAGTTGCACACTCTGACTCACAGAAGCCACCCGGGACCAAAAAGGAACACGAAGAGTCTCAGTAGGACTAGCATACACAGCTGTAAGAAGAAACGGGTTAGCCCCAACAGGGCAAACCTATACATGTACATATTGAGAAAAACGATCCAAAACCCGAACATCTAGCACATCCGGTCTCCACAAAATCCAAATTCCACCAGAAAAACCTCTTGCATCCTCCACAATCCAACTCCGAAAACCCCAACCACGGATTACATTCACCGCCCTACGGCCACTAATGCGTGGTTCCAAAACAACAACTAAACTGGCTCGATGCTGCCGAACCATATCCTTCAGGGCACTTGCAAAAAGCTCACTTTTGGCCCCCTGATAATTCCAAGAAATTATATTTAGACTATCCATAAAATAAAATAAAGATAGAAAGAACAAAAAACCGAAGTTTAGGACAAAGGTCCCATCTCCATCGCCATCGCCTGGTCATCCGAAGCTGTAGATAAATCAACTTCACTACTTTCCGCCCTCACCGGCGGCGCACTTGCACCCGGCTCTAACACCAGCTTACCTTCCTCTAAGGGAGTATTAGCCTTACGTTGTTGCTTTGGAATCCCTGATTCCATAATAAACCCATCTGGCCGAACCACTACAAGCGGAGAAACAAACTTCCGTTTACTCTTAAGACCTGAACGCTCAGCATCCTCAACCAACATATCCTCCACTGACTCAACATCAGACTCAAGAGAATCAGCTACAGCCTGCACCGGAGCAGGCCTATCCTTAGGGAATGTAAAAGCTTTGATGGATGACTCCGGAGTCCTCCGCTGGGCATCCGCACCCATCACCATCAACGGCGGCACAGCCGAATTAGCCGTCTGCTTACTCACGATAGTATCCTTCTTCCCCGCGGCACCACGCACTTCACCTTTCTCTTTCTTCTACCCTACACCCACACTTGAGTTCACACCACTCCTCGACTAGAAGACGATGGGTTGACCTGGACCTTTCGGGAAAGCACCAGAAAACTTTCGAGCATCTCTATGCACCTCATGGAGTAAAGCAGAAGCCGAACCCAACTCAAACGGGTTCACAATTTGTTTCACCCCTGACGAGTTGGCCCCAGTACTAAACCCCGCACGGTGATCCGACCATCTCCGGCTGACCTGTTGAGGCTGGCGTGCCACCTTCATCCAAGGACCATATTTGGCCTTCCCATCAGCACACGGAGCCTGAGGAGGCTCACGACTCACAACAGGAACCACAGGATCATTCGCCCCCACAGCGGGCTCAGCCCCCATATCACCGCAACTCGCAACTGGCATGGACGGCACCTGTCCTGCCGCCGGAGCACCCCTCTTCTCAGGACAGTGTTCTTCGATATGGCCTATCTTCCCAAAACCAAAACAAAAATCCGGTATATCTTCATACTTGACCTTAAACCAACGATCCTCAATCTCCACCCAGTTCACTAAAGGCTTCGAAAACTCAACTTCAATCGCCAGCCTTGCAAATTTCCCCCTCTCTGCTTGCAAGGTATTAATATCAATGCGAATAGGCTTTCCAATCTGCGAGCTTAACGCACCAAGGACGTCCTGTCGATACCATTCCACAGGCATCTCAGGTATTTGCACCCACACTGTTGCCTTAGCCGGGGCTCTACGCACATCAAAACCAGGCTTCCAGGTCTGTACTGTTAGGTAAGACCCTTGAATCAACCAAGGCCCCTCAGCAAGTGCCTTAGAATAATCTTCTCGCTTTTCAAACCGGACCAAGAAATAGTCATTGTCTAAATCTATTACCTGAAGACCCCCCTGCGGCTTCCAAAGAAAAGCTATCTTAGAGCAAATAACATGGTAGCTAAATCGTCATCCAAGGACTCTCACAATAACCGAGCAGACCCACGGACAAGCCATATGGGATTTAAATCGCTCAGAGAATCGGATAGAGGGACCATCAGGTTTCTATTCTACTCGAATATCATCATCAGCTAGTTTAAACCCATCGTTAGCATTATATGGATTCACCGCCGCTCTCCAATTCATCAACTTATCCTTGAAAGATGGCCTAGAGCCACCCCCAGCCCCCATGGCCGCCGAATTTTGGGGGTCCGGGGGCTTCGGAGGCCAGCCAGGGCCGGTCTGCGCCGCCGACATGAAGAAACCCTAAAGAAAGACTCACTGCAGAGAGAATTCCGAAAACTTCGGGCTCACGGAACGTCTTAGCTTGGTTTCGGGTAATTCCTTCTGCATGCATTTGTTGTTGTAGTTTTGCTCTAATCCATTTAGGCAATTAGTTTGCTAAATGGTTTGCAGGCCATTAAATTAACGAGTTGAAAGAGGAGAAGAGAACAGAGATTGCGTAATTTATGTGAGAGCGATAATGACGAAGAAATTAATGTCCTGTTGATTCCAAACATTAAAAAGACAGTGCAGTTAAAAGTAAAAATTGAATAGTATTTCTTGCCAATATTAAAATTAAACAAGACTGAACCTTAAAATTACTTGTTCAAAAAACAAATTCCATTATTGAATCAAATACAGAGAATAAGTACAATAGAAACATAAAATCATACAAAAAAAGGATTGGGATTTCTTTTTGTTGGGTTATATAGGTTATGGGGCCCACTAGAGGTGGTGAGGCCCACTGAGTCCACCCATAAGTTGGGTGCTCATATATAACCCTAATATACCTCCTATATATACATATTATTCTTTGGCATAAGAGCTAAGAATAACATATACAAGGGTGGCTAGGTTACACCCACACACACCTAATACACAGCTCTAGAAGAGAGGTTTAGGCCGTGGAAACTATGGGGTTGATCCGACACACTGTGACAACCCTACACGACCGGTAGATCAAGACCTGGACTCCAAGATCTTCTACTTCCGCTGCTAGGACATCAAGTAGGTGCCCTAATTTATTTCATTCAGGAGATATATGTTTTCCTTCATTGGTAGCGGAGCCTAGAGTCTTTATCTCTGGTCTGAGTTTCCAATCGAATGCCTATTTTTTTTCGTATGATTCACATGTTCACATGCTTTATTCTGTAAGGCTTGTATTCTGATTAATTCTATGATTTTGTGTAAATCTAGAATAATTTTTTATTGAATCTGCGGTAATATGCAATTGGTTTGCGATTGAGTGGTTTTCACGATATGGATTGATATATTATTGATTTGTTCGATTCTGACATCAATTCCATTTTTTCGTGCATAATAGATTAGGTGTATATCTATTGAAAGATTAATTTGTGAAATTAATCCTTTATTATTTTATACCCGATTGTATTGTGTTGAACCAATATGTTGTGTTTCAATTTGGGGTACAATTACGGATTGTATGTGTGATTAAAAACAAATTCTGGGTCTTTGTTCTTAGAGAACAATGGAATATCCAAACCCGATACCCATCCACATCTGTTGCACACAGCGGCGGAAGAAGCAAGGGCCGCTGCATACGGCGGCGGATCCAACCGGCGAGGCAAGCACCGCTGCAGCGTCACATACGGTGGATGCGTAACCGCGGCGCGTTGCCCGAGTTGCAGATGGCGGCTCATAGAGGGCCATGGAAAATCGACAGACGGGTCGTCTAGCGCATCTCCTCCGTGGCGACGGTCGAGTAGCTCGTGTAGCGAGGCAGGGAGGGAGCACTGGCGGCGTTCGTTGTCGTTGTGTTGCCCAGGTGCTCGCGCGTCCTCGTTCTTCGGAGACTGATGGTGCATGGTGCTGGCAGCGAGGTCCTGACGAACGCGATCTGTTCGCGTCTCCGGTGGTGGTGACCACCGCCGTGGTGTTGTTTGCCATCGCGGCCTCGTCGTCGTGCTGCTCTGGCTTGTTACAGGCTTCGTCCAGCGCTGTCTGCCACTGAATCCGGTGACTGGTGTTAGCTCCGGTGGGAGTTTGAGGCGCCGGCGGCTGATTCGTTTTTTTTGGAGAAGAAGGTGCCTAGGGCATCCTTCTCAAATCGGACGGTTGACAGCAATTTAATCATGCGGCTGTGAGTGATTCAAAAAAAAAAGAAAATGAAAAAAAAAGGAAACCTGCCGGGCCGGGCCGGACATGGGCCGCTCTATTGGGAATACTGTTGTGTGTATCTGGGCTTATGTAGCCTAGAGAATTAATTGGGTTGGATGCTTTTATGGGCTTTAGTAATCCATATTAATTGGACTGGACATTTTAATAGGCACAAGGCTTATTATGGATCAATTATTTAAGACATAAGGTCTTACTAATTTTATTTTGTATGGGCTATATTAAACATGTGGTTTAATTAAAATTAATTTTAGACATATGGTCTAAATTATTTTCTCTTTTATATGGCCTATAAAAATAAATTGACTTATTTTTTTTTGGACAGACGGTCTAAAATTAATCTCTTTCCATCAACATATGGTTGAATAAAATAATATGGACTTATTTTAGGTATATGGTCTAAATTATTATTTTAATTGGGTTTGAGACCTAATAAAATAACTACAAGTCTAATATTATTTTTAGAAAGAGATGGTCCTTTTTAGACATATGGTCTAAATTAAATTTCTTCTATTGACATATGGTCAAAGTAAATATAATAATGATGGACTCCTTTTAGACATATGGTCTAAAAATTAATTTTATTTTGGGTTTATGACCTGAATAAAATTAAATTGTCTATCTTAGACATACGGTCTAAGTAAGTTTTATTTTATGGGCTTTTGGACTAAATAAAATAAAATTAATCGAGACAAAAGTCTAGTATTATTATATTTTTAGAAGAGATGGTCAATAAAAATAAATTTTTAGACACACGGTCTAAATAAGTTTTATTTTTTTTGATATCTCATGACCTTAGTAAAATTTGTCCATGCTAGACATATGGTCTAATTAAATTTTATTCTATGGCATACGGCTTAGAAAAAAAAATTATGAAGGGTTCCAATATTTTTCTTAATAGATCCAGAAAAAGAAATTAGTCACATGGACTAATTCTTTTGACATAAATTTTGTGTTTATGTTTTATCACCAATAAAATACAATCCAAATATTTCTAGACCATTTTCTTTGTGAATTTGGCACGAGAAATATTTACCCAATGGTTCAAGCATGAGTAATACACAATTACCTGCTTTAATATTAATTGGTTTAACATTATGAACTAGTTGCTATTTAGTTTAGCATCACATGTTAATTAGTTTAACATTGTTGGGTTGTTCAAGAAAAAAAAAAACTTATAATCCACATGGGATTATAAAATTGTGTTTGACAAATATGTTGCCTGGAGCATGATTAATGCTTAGCTGTGTTATTGGTTAAATTAATTTTCATTATGCATTCAACTTTAGGACGATGACTGGGAACATAGTGAACTTTCGACTCCGGGTTATGTATATGATTATTAACTTAGCCAATCGAAGCTTAGCATTATATATGTATGTATGTTGAACATTATACTTTAAGTGTGATCCTTTTGTGTATTTTATTTGTTAAATATAATTACTGCTTCATATGTATTGCCGCATAGCTCAACAAAAGGTTGATGCTTAATGGCGATAATCATAAAATTTGGAATTTAGTATTCCAATATGTGCTGGTAGAGCAAAAGTGCTCTTGTGAGCATCACTATTGTCATGAAAGTTGAAGACAAATCAGTACGACAAACCATACAATGCAAAGTATTGTTGCAATAAAAGTGTTGCAATAATGACCAAAAGGGTCATTTTCCAATGATGAAATTGGATAGTACGAATTGGTACTTTACTTTGCATGAGTTAGCAAACTTTGTGTTTGTGGCAGTTTTAGTTTGTGTGTAACTGAATATAATTCTTAGTGAATTATAGACTCAGGAGTCACACATTATATTGTATGGAAAAGTGATACCTGATCAATGTTAAGTCTCACATGGAGATTAAATGTTTTGACATGTAAGTAGCAACAATAAGGTGTTGCTTAAATACACATATCATACAAGTTAGTCTTGTGTAACATATGAGATGTGAACTTATATGATAGAAGTCTTTTCTGACATGTCTTGGTTTTAGTAACCATACATACTTTCATGACAAATTATAAAATTGATTATGTTTCAATTTTATATGGCTTTAGTCTTATTACCGAATAATGCTAGATTTGGTCATACGGACCAACAGGGAATGCCAAGGTTAGCAAATATTGTTTGCTTCCTAGCATTATACAAGTAGAACTGTCTGCTTGTGAGTGTTATCTAGCTGATTATTGACCATCTGGTAAAGTGATTGAAGCCAACTCTTCATTGTTATTTATCCACTTGAACATCTGCAGGTCCATTCACGTTTGGACTAGGCATCAAGCATGTTATTCATCTTTTTTTCTTCATTATGCCCAATTACATCTACTTAATTTTTTTCTAATTTTTAGAGGCATTAAGTTGTTTTTAAAGCTATATGAGCTTCATAAAAAATTAACTAGATATGAAGATATAAGATCTTCATGCTAATTGTGATTGTTTTGTCAATCCAATCAGTGGGTATTTGATGAAAGGGTATAGTGCATTGGTTGACTATTCCTAATACTCTATGACAAATGTGTTATAGAAGTGATGTGATGAAATGCTTTTGTAATGGTTAAGTAAATGAGGGCACAAACTTTATTGCCACATGGGTAATGTTTGCTTGCTATCTATCTACTTAACAGTATGCCTACATTGTCAGTTACAACTACTCTACATATGTTGTTGAGTAAAATACTTCCCACCAAGTGTTTTAGTAACCTTGGAAGTTATGCTACTTATAAACATTATTCCTCTCTACCTGGCAAGATGAGCCTTGAGAGGAAGACAAGTGTCTTATGAGATACTTACTAACCTCAAAGGTTATATGTTTATAAGTTAACAGAACAGTGGGAGTGTAACTGAGTTTAAACCAACAGATGTTACATTCTTTGTGAATGAGTTTCCTAAGAAGGGTGAGGTAGGTTAAGGCCTATCTTTATTTGAGGAAGAGGATTAAGACGTGCAAGGATTACTTTATTCGAGTGGGAGGATTTTTTACAGATGATGAATTAGTTTCTCATCAATAAACTTCCTCATCATCAAGTCCGAATAAAAGTAATCTTGTTGTTCCAAGTGGGAGAGATAAAGATAGATCTTGTTCTATGTGGGAGCGAGATTAACATTTTAATCCTAGTGGGAGCCATGTTGATCCAAATGGGAACAACATACCTGAATCATAATTAAGTATGATTCTCATAAAAGATTGTCATTGATGATTTGACATCAAAGATAGTGGGTCTTTTATGATATTCCTACATAATAAGCCTAGAAGAAGCCGCCTCAAAATCCTTCTAAAGAAAAATAGACAAAGGCACTTGAAGAACAGATGGAGTCAATGAGAGTCAATAAAGTTTAAGGACTGGTTGATCTCATTAAAGGAACACAATGCCATTGGGAACAAATGTGTTCTCAAAAGCAAGCTTAAGGCTAGTGGCATAGTTGAGAAATTTAAGACTCAACTAATAGGTAAAAGGTACACTACAGGAAGAGATAGATTATAAGAGTCAATCTCATTTTCTATGAGTTTTATCTATGTATGGATGTTTCTAGCTATTATTTCAAACTTAAACCTTGGATTACATCAGACGGATGTAATAATGCCTTTCTCAATGGAGATTGAATGAAACCGATTGTGTTTCATTATAGAGGACCACAAACATATGGTTTGTAGACTTTGAAGTCTATATTGGTCTTCTAATCCTGAAGGCATGTACCAAGTAAGTTTGTAATTTACATATAGTATGTATATGACATACTTATAGCTAAAAATGATATGGAGTTTAATCAACAAGGTAAAGAACCTAGTTGTCATCTCAATCGAGATAGATAATATGGATAAAGATTTGCATATAATCTTGAAATTAAGATTTCAAGATATTGTTTCAAGAAATTATTGTATTTCTCGTAAGAGAATTACACTAATAAAGATTTGGAATAATACAATATGCATCAAAGTAATCCTATCTAAACTCATATCAATAATTGCCATACTTTGAGAAAACGTGTCCTAAGACTCCTGTGATGAATAAGCCAAGTTCCATAACGGAGCGCAGTCGGAAGTTTGCTGTACACTATGGTGTATGATAGACAAGATATTGGTTAAGCAAATGGCTGAACAGATAGATGTCAATCCGACCTAGGCATAGCACATTACAAGCAGTTAAAAAGGATCATGGGATGTCTATAGAAGTCTGCTGATTATATTTTTGTCACCAAGTTAGGAAATGTCCTTCTTGGTTGAATACACAAGCCTTGATCATGGAAAAGATCTAGATGGTAGAAAAGTCTACATCTAGATATATGCTCTTACTAAATGATGGCGCCATACCATAGAGTAGTAAGAAATGATCATGTGTATTCTTGACTGTGATTGAGGCTAAATATGTGGCTCTCTTTCAGCAGTGTAAAAGTTATTTGGCTGAAAAGTTCTTGGATTATATAATGAATAATGCATATGACACTGATCTAGTGTTAGTCAACTATGACAGTGAGGTTGCAATTTCCATTGCCAGGAATAGTTAGTTTCACCAAATAAGTAGACATCCGATACAACTATGCAGGTGGCATTGTTGTATGCAAGGTTGTGAATGTGAAGTATCTGTCTATGAGAGACAAGTGATCAGATGCACTGTTTAAGCCTTTACCTTGGGATGTGTTTGTGGAACACATTAGGTATTAAAATTGTGTAGGCTTAAGTACTTCACTTTATGCTTATTGTTTTCCCAAAGTTCACAACCTGTGTTTAATGTTCTTGCTATCAAATAAGTTGATTTGCATACATACATATGGACGAATGTTATATACATTCTTCATTTATTTGTTTAAGAGTATGTCGAGTAGACACGAGGTTAACCCTCTCACACGGGTAACCGCCTCCTTATCTTAGTGATAAGTGGAGATGAGACAGATTTTAAGCTAAATTACCAGACGGATAATTTGAGAGCTTGTGGCTTATAATCATGACTGTCGGCTATATAATGACAGAAGGTCATTTTAATGGTGGAATACGTTCACCGAGTCTACTTAGTAGGCCAGATGTGAGTTCAAGTTGATGTGTAGATCGAGGAACTCAAATTTGGACACATATGGTGTCTAAATATCATCTATACAACATTCCATATGGGAAAGACATACGCTCCACAGGAAAGGAGAAAATGCTGTAGCACATGTTTCATACCATGTGTGCGTTTTGTCGACCACAGGTTAGCTAGAGTGTGATCTCAACTTCTAGTTGTGTGAGACCTGGAGCTTCTATGATGGCTCTACCTTATGTACCCTCAGTACTCCTATCAGAGACTTGAGATTCGGTTTGATGGTCGCTATCTTAGTATGTTGCCTAAGGACCATGTACACAGATTCGGTCTGGCGGGACATATCTAGAAAAGCGAGTTGAACCGGGTCAAGGGAATCGTGAGAAGAGGAAGGTCATAGACGAAATCACATTAGTCTTGTATTCACCGGTGCACCAGTTATGACGTACGGTTATAATTGTGAATACATTGCGTTGTACTGCATTGCATTACGTTGCATTGCATCACGTTTTGATAGAGGAGATCATATGGATGATTCCTAATGTGATTCAGATGATCTAGGGCACCTTCATACTTTTTGATCTACTTGCAGGTACTTTCTCGACGAGAGGTAATATATCCCTAACAGGTGTATAGCATTTTGCTCTCACAGTATGCCGGTCGCACGGTTCTATTTCCTAGTATGACTATTGCTGTTGTGGCAAGAATGAGTTTCTTGCAAATTGGTGTTTTGAGCACTTTCACTTATGTGTGAGTGGGAGATGTTGGGTTATATAGGTTATAGGGCCCACTAGAGGTGGTGAGGCCCACTGAGTCCACCCATAAGTTGGGTGCTCATATGTAACCCTAATATACCTCCTATATATACATATTATTCTTTGGCATAAGAGCCAAGAATAACATATACAAGGGTGGCTAGGTTACACCCACACACACCTAATACACAGCTCTAGAAGAGAGGTTTAGGCCGTGGAAACTATGGGGTTGATCCGACACACTGTGACAACCCTACACGACCGGTAGATCAAGACCTGGACTCCAAGATCTTCTACTTCCGCTGCTAGGACATCAAGTAGGTGTCCTAATTTATTTCATTCAGGAGATATATGTTTTCCTTCACTTTTGTTTTCCATTTGGTATTCGGAATTTTGCCCCGACTAATCCGAATTCAACCCGGATCGGGCACCAAGTTGTGGTGGGTGAATATGATCTCCAAATGCAAATTCCAAACTGTTGATTCTGAAAATTAATGTAATTTTCTTTGCAACAGTTATAATGCACGTCTTACATATGCACTCTCGTCCTCATTTGTCCTGCAAAATTTCAATCAAGTAAGATGAATCACAAACCTCCCATAGTATTTGTGCATCCCAATTCGTTGCATCCACCAGTGTATCATCTTCCATCAACCACAAAGCCCCCCTAGCCTGGAAAGTATACTAATCTTGAGCACCAAAATAGAAGATATAGTTTCTTTATTTGACCCGACACCAATATGAAAAATATAATATTGCTAGCTAGCTAGCTAGCTTCATTGATCTGCTTCTTCGCAAGCCACTCCCAAAAGGGCCTACTCCACTGTCTCATTAAACTTGCTTCATCATACAACTGCATGTATACTTCCCGGGATGGACCTACGTGTATATATTTGACGGGTTATATAACTTATAAGGCTAGTAATTTGGAAAAAAAAATCAAGGGGAAACCTTATTATTTGTTCTGAAGTGTTATCCCTGAAACAGTAAAAAAAAATAATTCGAAAGTTGTCCCACATTTGGAAAATGCATAGATTGAGTATAAGTTTATCTGGAACTTTAGACTTAGGATTTAACCTATTAAAGAAGATGAATGTTTGGACGACGTCATATTTCTGGATGAATTAAGACTAAACTTTCCTTTTTGTACAGAAATTCCCATCTAGACTAAGTTTTTTCTTAAATATTTTTATTCACTGAGACATAAATAATGCTGCAAATTACCCAAACAATTTAATCCCTAATTAATCAAAGTATAAATACAATATTATTATACAAGTATATACACATTTGGTGTCCCTCTCCCCCAATAAGGAACGAGGAGAAATCATACCGTTCCCATCCGTTTTGAGGGAAAAAAGCTTCCCTGACCCCACTCCTTAGAGAAAAATCTCGGATCAAGATCAAAGCACATCACTTCAATATAATTTAGGGGAAGCAAAAATACATTTTTGGAAAAAATATCTAAGTAATATCCCTGTATCCAAAACTTCCATGTATGTACGGATACACTGTATTTTTTTAGCACTAAATAAGATTCCCACAAAATTCATTTTAAAAAAAAGGAAAAGAAAAAGTTACCCACAACACAGTAAAAAAATCACATAAAGAAATTTCATTCCAAATATTTTCCTATTTTTTGCTTGGAAAATTAAAAGTATCCTGATAGGAAAACCAGAGAAAGCAGAAAGTAGGAACAATAAGTATTATTATTATAATTAAGGGAGTTGGAAGATTTAGAAAAAAAGCTGCCATTATAGGAAAATATCCGACATTTATTTCCCTTCCACCACCACCCCCATAGATTCTCTCTCAGATGCCCCTCGTGTGCTCTCTCTTCCTTCCATTAATGCTCTTCCCACTTGAAAATTGAAATCCTACCCTCCTCTCCCTATCAAACCCCCCCTTCCCTTATGTTTTACATGTATCATCACAACTTCTTTTTCTTTATATATACCATACTCTACGTTACCCTGTTCCCATAATACACTGAAAGCAAAAAAAAAAAAAGCAATATAGTGTTTTTAGTCCATTATCATCATGGCAATTCTTGGTTATTTCTTTCTCTTTGTTTTCCTCTCGGTTATACTCTTTATGGTCCACCGTTCCTCCCGGTGCCGGCGGCTCCGGTTTCCGCCGGGGACCCTGGGCCTGCCCTTTCTAGGGGAGACACTCCAGCTGATATCTGCATACAAGACTGAAAACCCCGAACCCTTCATCGACGAGAGGGTGAACCGGTATGGGGCCTTGTTTACGACCCATGTGTTTGGTGAACCAACCGTGTTCTCGGCTGACCCGGAGACCAACCGGTTCATCCTGCAAAATGAAGGGAAGCTGTTCGAGTGTAGCTACCCTGGCTCCATATCCAACTTGCTTGGAAAGCATTCTCTGTTGTTGATGAAGGGTAGTCTCCATAAGAGAATGCATTCCCTGACCATGAGTTTTGCTAACTCGTCCATTATTAAGGACCATCTTTTGCTGGACATAGACCGGTTGGTCCGGCTCAACTTGGACTCTTGGCCCGACCGGGTTTTCCTCATGGAGGAGGCCAAGAAGGTATTCCATTCCTTTGCTGTCCGTCCATTTCGTTTTTGATTAATTAAACAAAGAATCTCTGATGATCCATGCAACCGAGTCAACTCAGTGGTGGATCGGACGAGTTTGTTTCAGTGTCTAGCTAGGGTAGTTAGCGTAAATATTTCACTGTTCAAGTTATGGATATGGTGGTGATTCGTGTTCAGTAAATTGGTGGGTGTATGGTACAAAAATAAGACATAATATTCTTCTGGGATGTCACTCTCCTAGGTTGTCATGTTTCTGTGATCCCTTTATTCCCTTGGGTTATTTATACTCCTTAATTGTATTCTTTTTGTTTTATGCAGGTGTTTGCATGTTGTTTGTTGTTAATAAAAGTTGTCTTAGTAGTTAACAAGAAACAACGTTATTTTTTTTTGTGTTTGTGTATATATTAATTTTGTTGACTGATGCAATTTTTTCTTTTTTTTTGTGGTGTGTTATTTGCAGATAACATTTGAGTTGACAATGAAGCAGCTAATGAGTTTTGATCCAGGCGAATGGACTGAGAGTTTAAGGAAAGAGTACGTTCTTGTTATTGAAGGATTTTTCACAGTTCCTCTGCCCCTCTTCTCCACCACATACCGCAGAGCTATCCAGGTAATTAGATATATTAGAAAATTAGAAATGGGAAATGCAAAAGAATCACGTAATCAATTATAGAATGGAAAATGACATTCCCTTTTGTATTTTTCTCCATGTGTGAACTGACAAATGGGGGGTATCATGATTATTTGATGTATGAATAGAACATTCTATAGTGTGAAGTGGCAGATTTACTATGAATATTGTTGCTTCTACAATTCGGCAAATTCCTCCCTTCCTTCCAACATTATCTTTTTCACCAAGTGAGAAAAAGAAGAAAAACACATGTCGTATCTATTAATGTCGATTTGAATTATTCCAAGTAGAATAATACTAATTTGATTAAAAAAAAAAACTTTAGGCCAGGACTAAGGTGGCAGAGGCATTGACCCTGATAGTAAGGCAAAGGAGAAAAGAGAGTGAGGCAGGGGAGAGGAAGAATGACATGCTAGCAGCACTTTTGGCTGCCGGCGATGGGTTCTCCGATGAGGAAATAGTAGATTTCTTGGTGGCTTTGCTTGTTGCCGGCTATGAAACCACCTCTACCATTATGACCCTTGCTGTCAAGTTTCTCACCGAGACCCCTCTTGCTTTGGCACAGCTTAAGGTATGTTGCTATCATCTTCGTCTTTTTTTTTTTAAACAAAAAAAATTGCTTCTTCTATTTCCTTTTCATGGTATGGGATGGGCTAGGGTAGGGGATTGTGTGGCCGAAAAAGTAACATTTTTTTCCAGTGGACCCATATTCTATTAATCATCTTGGCTTTCCTAGAAGCCTCATGTTCATTACTCTCGATAGTAAATTCTCAACCGTTCACACTGAATGTTAGGATAAAGAGGGAACAAAAAAGATAAAAAGTGGGGTTTTCAGAGTTCTTTTGCACTTCATATGTGCCAACATTTACTGGCCTGTCGCTTAAACTACGAAAAATTTCTTTGAAAAAAAGTATAATTCGACAAAAACTGAAAAAAGTTGATAATCGCTGTGTATAGTGCTAGGATGGATATAAAATTGTTACTTCTTTGTTTATTAGACCATTTTTACTTAGGATGCTAGTATACTTTAAATTCTTAATTGATTTTGGTAGCTATTAAGGCAGACCTCGATAGAGATGTCCATCTAACTCGATATTGCATACAACCATGTCCTACCGTGGCATGTCTGTATACATGAAAAAAATGGGAAAAATTAAATGATATGGAGATCTTATCTCGTGCATATATTATTAGAATGTCATGATGTGGACATTCAAGAAAATGCTTTCGTGTCTAAGTTAAGTAGGCTAGTGGGCCGACATTGATGTCGTTTTTTTTTTCCAATATGAGTTAGGCACACTTGTACACTCCTGATTAGTCATCTTTTGTTTTCTAGATTAATTTAAAATTTTTTAGCTTTTATGTTATGTCACTACTATATCATTAAAGTTTATGCTTATGTATATATATGATTGTGTAATATCAAATAAGTAATTTATGTTGTTTTGGATTTTTAACGATACTCACCCAATAATAATCGGTGAGTGGTCCTTGTCTCTCCCTTTTGTTTTCAAAGTGGTTAGTGGACAAAATAATAACGAGAGTACGTTCCCATGTTTGATGCCATATCCTTGTGATAAGATAAGTGTCATTTTTTTTGGGTAGGGCTATGCACATGCCATTTCCTAAATCCTTTTAACTAGATAGTGCCATTTTTTGGGTTAAAGGGAAAATCTTATTGAGGGATATTAGTATTTAACTCTGCATGCGTCTTTAAACAAAAATAATTTTCAACAAAACCCTACTTGTTGGTAGCAAAATGCAGCTCATGACCTATGTATATGCACCCAACTTTTCTCATCGCAGAAAGTAGCACTCCAGGCCAAAAAAAAATGGCAGAAAAATTGATTGTGTTGGTCACTGTTGCGTCTATTTATGGTTTTGGTCAAAAAGTGGGGGAAGGAAAAAGGGGGTACAAACACAGAAACACACAGAAGGTTTAAGAGTCAAAGAGGAAGAAAGAACCTAACATTCGACTAACCGGACAAAGTGGTACCTTGCAAAACTGCACGCCTTATTTTGCTGTGTGTGGCAGAGAAAAGAAAAGACCAAAAACCTGACCTCTTCCTCAGACTTCTGATTTTTCTTTACTGCTCCTTTGACAATTTGTCTTTGCCCAATTGACCTAAACACCCCTTTTTACATCAGAACTAGTCCAATTGAGGTGTTACTCTTTTTCTTGGTTGTGATGGACTTAGTTTTGTAGTATATGGGCATGGGGGGTGCAATGGAAGTTTGGCCCATGCCATGAACATGGTTTCATGGGTCACTATTGGGAACTGTGTGGTGCTGATTTCAAGGAGAGGATTACTAGATAGACAAGAAGCTCCTTAGGTACAACAGAAGGTATCTATTTGTTTCTTTGTATTGATTAAGTAGGAATCTGATTGATGGGTTATTTCCTCGCCGTTGGATGGCTTATACTTATTAAAAGAATTGGGTATTTATGGGTGGGGGTTGCGGGACCATTTAGTAGAGGTGCAGGATGATTTTAGGTGGGTTAGCACTGTAGGGTTCATGAGGAAATCACATGGTCTTATGGAGTGAGAGCTCATGCACATGCTTGGCCCATCGTGTACAAAAGCTCTTCTTCTGTTAGCTTTTTGACTTTGTAGAGATGTGTACTAAAGCCTAAGCGGAGGCCCATGTAGGTCCATGAGCAACTACCAAAAGCTTTCTCGTTTTCTATTCTCATTTTCTTTGCCTTTTTCTACCCTAGTATGGAGAAGTTTAAGTACTTTTGTGTGGATCAGAAAAGGAAAAAAGAAAAATGATAAGATCAACAATTTATATTTTTCTCATTCGGAAGCTATGATTAGCTTTTTTTAGGGACAAACAAAAGATAGTATGTGCTGCCCTAGTAAAACGCTTAAATGAAGGAAAGGCTTCATTCCTATTACCAAATATTTTAAATATTTCAATTAGTTTTAAAAATAAAATTTTGAAAAAAAATTATTAATGTTTTCGGTTATTAATATTACATTTGGACTGGCAGGAGGAGCACGAGGAGATTAGGGCAAGGAAAAATAATGAGGAAGCCCTTGAGTGGAGTGATTACAAGTCCATGCCCTTTACTCAATGTGTAAGAACACTGTTTGATAGCCACCAGTGAGAGCTATCAAGGATACTAAACTTTATTATGAGTATTTAATCTCCTTTTATTTCCTTCTCTTTTTCTCAGGTTGTTAACGAGACTTTGAGGGTTGCAAACATAATTAGTGGGATATTTAGAAGAGTTACGACGGACATCAATATAAAAGGTGATAAATTCTTTTTTCTGTATGTTAAAGTTGCAAAAAAATTATAACTAAGCATTTATTGTTGTCCTCTAAGGTATGATTGATTGCCAATGCATTATAGTGCTTGCATGTATTTGCCAAAAATTGATGGTGTGTAATGTCTATCCAATTAGGCTACACAATTCCTAAGGGATGGAGGGTTTTTGCATCGTTTCGAGCTGTGCATTTAGACCATAACCATTTCAAAGATGCTAGAACTTTCAATCCTTGGAGATGGCAGGTAATCCTCACATCAATCTCGCGGCTACCATTGAACTTATATTATTCCGTGCTTGAATTAAAACTGATTTGGGTACTCTTTGTTTCTTGCAATAGAACAACTCATCGGGAGCAACAAGCCCAGGGAATGTGTTCACTCCGTTTGGAGGAGGACCTAGGTTGTGCCCAGGCTATGAGCTCGCTAGGGTAGAACTCTCTGTTTTCCTTCACCACCTAGTCACTCGCTTCAGGTATTTGCTACTTGTTGATTCGTTGTACTGTGTTCTTACATATAGATAGAAGATACTGTGGCGCATGTACACTTGAAACTAAAGTGGTTTTTTGTTCATGTTTTACTCTTTGGACAGTTGGGTTCCTGCAGAAGAAGATAAGTTGGTTTTCTTTCCGACCACCCGGACACAGAAGCGATATCCCATCAATGTGAAGCGCCGTGATCGTGTCCAAACGATGTAAATGCGAAGAGAGGAAGAGAAGGTAGAGGAGCTGTGTTATAGTTCTGATATTGCCGGCTCCAATGAAAGCAGTGCTGATAGAATTATCGATAGCATATGTAAATGGTCTAATTTGACATACTCTTTTGTTTTTAGTTTGTGGAATTAATAATGAATGAAGGTAGTGGGCATCAATTTTCTCCAATTTGGAAACGTGAAACAATCATTTCAAAGTGGGTATGGTGACGGCTGTATAGGCTGCTAGTCACATCTTCACAGCATCAACTAATAATGAAATTGCAGACTTCACCTCTTTACACAAGTATAACACAGCAAATTCCTTTATCCATGCTGCGTAGAATAACTTACTTGAGCTAAATTTTTTAGCCATTATTCTACAACTGTGGAAGGCATCCACACGAAAATAGTCTGGAAACAAGAATTAGAGGTTAGTAATATTATGTACTAGAATTTGCCACACAGTGCATGGAGGATTCTGGGGCACAACACGACGCAATAGGAACCACTTATATTTGCCTCTTGGACGAAAAGATTATAATATGATACTACAACATTCTTTACGCCTCCCCGCCAAAACCAGAATTCTAGGGGTAGCTGCCTGGTTAATAAGTCAAGTAAGGGAAAAGCCCACCGGGAGTCCTATAACTTATTTCGAAATCCCATTTGAGTCTTATAACTTCTAAGCAATCGATTCGAGTCCTACAACATTGCAAAACAACACCAAACGAGTCCCCGTCCAGTTTTCCGTCAATTTTTCGCTGAGGTGGCTGTTAACTAATGGAAAATAAGAAAAATAAGATAAATTAACAAAATAAAAATCAAATTCAAAATTTTAAATTAATAATTAATAAATGACAATTAGTGACAGTTAATGATAATTATTATCATAATTAGGATTAAATTAATTTAAGAAAATAAAACATACCTAAACATTTTTCTCTTCCTCACACCCTCTCTTCGGCACCGACATCTCCCCTCATCTTCCTCTTCCCCTTCTCCCTTCTTTCCATCGCCTATGTCGTCTTCACGGCGACGGAAGACCCCTGCAACTCCGCCGCCACCGACAAGGAAACCATTGATCTCTCCCTCCTCTCCCCCTAGGCCACCCCCTCCCAGATCACCCCTTGCAACTCCGCCTCCTCCTCCCTGACCTCCCTCGACCTCCTCACCCTCTCCCTCTCTGGCGGCTTCAAGGCCTCCGAGATCCGCTCCATCGCTGCCGCCTGCCCCAACCTTGCCCGCCTCCGCCTCGCCTGCCCAATCACCGCCGCTCCCCCCCCCNTCTTTAGCCTCCTTCCTGACTCCTCCCCCTTCCTACTCGCCTCCTCCTCCTCCCACTCCCTCCTTGACCTGAGCGCCGCGTCCCCAACTCCGTCATTCCTCTCCAGCGCCACCATCGTCATCTCTTCCTCTTCCTTTGACTCTGTCGCACCGTCGTGGCTTGTGAACTGTGCTTCCTCCCTTTCTTCTTGGTGAGTCACGCTAGCGGGGAACTCGAGGTTGAGTTCAATCAACGAGGACGAACGGCAGAGAGTCGAGGTGAACTCAAGAGAGTAAGTGCCGCCGCCGCCGACGACTTTAGTTCAATCACCGCCGACGCCTCTCTCCAGGTAAGTGCCGCCGCCTACCTCTTTCTTTGCTTCCCCCTAGGATTTTCGAATTCTCCCCTCTTTCTTTCTTTCTTTTCTGTTGATTGGAAGAGCTGCCAAATTGATGATTCTTTTTTTGTGTGAAATGGAAGAGTTGTTGGATTGATTATGGTAGTGGTGGTTTGTGTGTGGATCTGATGAGGTGGTGGTGGTTTGTGAAATGGAAGAGCTGCAACCATTTTGTTTCCTTGATTTTTTTCTTTTTTTTAAAGATAATTAAGGATTTATTGTTAAATCTTTGACATGGCAGCTTATGTGGATCTGATGTGGCCAAGAAAAGTCAAAGATAACAGAACAAATGGACGGGAAACTAGACGGGGACTCGTTTGGTGTTGTTTTGCAATGTTATAGGACTCGAATCGATTGTTTAGAAGTTATAGGACTCAAATGGAATTTCAAAATAAGTTATAGGACTCCCGGTGAGCTTTTCCCAGTCAAGTAACCCTGGTTCTGCAAATAGGTTGCCACGTCAATAATGAGCTTGGGTCGGAAGACAATTTAGTCCACAATAGGCCACAACCCAAACAATTTCAACCATTACACATGCATGACAATCGGAGTAGAACAAGGCTAAACTCGACTTGATCAAGAAACATCCAACCGTCTTCAACACTGCTCCACAGTATATGGCACAAGCTTGGGCCACCCTTAATATATTGTTCCATACACGGTATGTTTTCCTTCTGGTAAATACCATCCTTTCTCTTGTACATACCTTGAAGTTGTTTTGGACTGAATCTTACCCCATGACTAGTTAGAACCATTTGCAAGGTAAGTGATCAAATGCGCATTGATGTTGCAGCATATTCTATCAGTCCAACCATGAACAAAACATGCATACTTGGCTCAAATTTTAACAGTTATCCTAGCCTGCTGCTGTCAGCACAATCATCCTCCACACCAGTTACCATTACACAACAATCATAAAACAGTAGGTACACACAGGGAATAATGTTTGTACAAACATGGAAAGCGTAACATGGGTCCTAACCTGTACATAGTTTTCTGCCACCATGAACAAAAATGATGGAGCCAACTTTAATTTCCAGGACCTTGCACCAACACATTGACTTTAGAGACCAAAAACTGTTGATGCTTCAAAATTGAGTAGCGACCATGCTGGGCTCAGTAGTGCAGCATCGATAATTGGAACTACAGATGAGTTTCAGACTCTCAGTAGCAGGTTGCAAAGTCAAAAAAAAAGGGTACACCTCATAATATGCTGCTTTCCCTGCCTTTTAATGTCGATTCAACTACCTTAACTTTTTTCGAGTTCTCAGTATTGACGAGTGAGAGTTTCTCGATTGAGGATTTCAACTGTGCGATTTGGGCTTCCTGGGCATAGTTCTTCCCAGATATTTGTCTTTGCTGATTCAAAGCATCACCTTTTGAAAACTGAGTGTACCTTCTTAACCTTGCTTTTAGAGCGTCAATGGAACTATGCAAAGCATCCAACTCAACTCCTGTGAATTGGTCTGCAGAAGAACCAAATGGGATCCAACATGTTACAATTAAGAATAAAAACAGAAATATTCAAGACTTTGAGAATCAAAAATTGATATTCGTAGCGCAAAGTATAAAGCAAATGGAAAAAGGATTTGAGCCAATAAGAAAGGGAATATCAAAGGAAAAACGAAACAAAGTTTGGACGAATCAGAAAGCAGTAGTCTTGATCTCCAATAAAGCATAATGAGCATAAAACTAATTACCAAGCTCAGACTTGAATCTGTGTTCTGCTTTAGACAAAGGTTTCTTGTGGGATGTGGGCAGGTTCCTCAAGCGCTCCAACCTCTGTTCCAGAAGACTCTGCTTGTGCATTGCACTATTGATCCTATTATCCAATGTGGGCTGTTTCTCTTCTACTCTTACAAGCTTATCTTGTGCTTCACGAAGGCGGGCATGCAGGTCATCAATGATTCTTTTCAACTGGGGTCCATGATGCTTAAGCTCAAAGTACACCTTCAAAAAAAAGAGGAGAAAACCAACAGACTGATCAATGACCTATCAAGTAGAATCTCAGCAAAGCTTTAACTAAACATCTAGTCAGCCTATCTTTGAGTATGTCTAGAGCCAAAAACATAGACAATAAAGCATCACTTTTAAACCTAGAGAATAAGTCATTATAAAGCATAATCAGATTCCTATCGCAAAGCACCCAACCTGTATCACGATATCCTAAATATAGATGGGAAACAAATCTATGCTCAAGTAGGTAATATCAGTAAGCAACAACTAGTAACTATGTACTCATAACTTGGCATGTTATTAGTCTAGCAATATCTAGTTCATCAATGCAAATGTAAACATGCTCTTTTTCCACAAACGAGAGTGATCAGAGAGTTTAGCAAGGAGATAGTTTCCTTTGGAATCGGAATTGCAGCTATAAAACTAGCGTTTCACATTACATACCTTATGTGCATACTCAACATAATTTTCATGGAAAAGCTTGCAGTATTGATGAAGAGTTGACCGTCCTTCAATTGAATCAGCTGCAACTGAGCGCAGATTTGGAGAAACCTGAGGAGCAAGAACAACTTTGGGACCAACCAGGAGTTCTTTGCTGATGATGTCTGGAATATTTCTTTCTTTCTCATCTTGAGAGCTCACAAGTTTCTTCTCCATGTCAAGATGTATGGGAAGCAATAAATTTAAAGTTTTCATTTCTAAAACAACACATTCTCGGGCAGCAGTGATTCCAACAATCCATGAATATCCAAATGAATCTGACAATGCCATGAAACCACAGAGAGGAGAAAACGAGTCTTCTGCATTGCATGTACTAAGAACAGGGTTTACAGATGGTGTTCTAACCATTTCGTCCTTGCCTCCATTCTGAGTTGTAAATGGCAGAAAATGCAACACTATTGAATCTATTCCTCCATCATGAACTGAATATATTCTTTCAGGCATGAGGGAATCAACAAACATTGTAATATGAGTCCCACTTTCAGTTTTCCCAGGCAAGGCCAAATCAACGATAGCCAGTCTCAACAAAGGTGGTGGATTACCTACCCAAGCACCATGTTCGTTAGAATGATCGACAATCACAATAGGACGCTCATTCCCGGTTGATTCGCAAATCATAGCAAGACCAAGAATCTGGTCATTGGAATTTAAACGTAGGCGAGGTGGACTATTGAGAGTCCACACTGGCTGGATTTCATCAGCTAGAGCATCTATTTGCAATTGCCCACCACTCCAAGCAGTCACCAGAACTGAGTCCTTGGCAACCAAGTTATAGAGAAAACTGACTGCACGACCTTCACATTCAGAACCCAAAACAGTTGAATCTTCATCTTCCCTGCCTTGGCTTACTTTACATAGAGGACCCTGGAAGTAGGAAAACATAAAAGGTTGTTAGTCTGTTCATAATGTTGTAACATCACCAAAGATGAGAATGAAGGTTGCAGATCAGGTGTCTAAAGCAAACTATTTATGTCATCGATCCAAAGTTATTGACAATATTAGCAGAGAAGAAAACAATGGCACACATCAGCCAACAAAAGGAAAATGAGTGAGCGGAAAGAATAATCAGGTTAATGATGCATCAAAGTTCAAAAAACAGATTTTGAACCAAGTCAAGTAAATGGGTATCAGGCACATTCAAATAAAAGATTTGGTGATCTGTATGAAAGCACCTTCGGATGTCATATTCCCGATGTGGAAAACAGCCAATTATAAACTCATAACATCAGCATGAGAAAGTGGAATATATATCTCTGCAACAGAACTAGCATCCATTACGCCAGGAAGCATGCAATATAACTGATGCATTGGCTAATTTGTGCATAACCTATGAAACTACATGAATGGAATGTAACTGACCAGGCACTTTAGAACATATAGAGTTTACTTTGTTTTACAAGTATACTGAAGTTCTATGCATTCAAAACTATCATAATACTGAATGAAAACTATTGATGCCTAAATTGACTGAAAGAAACAGGATCAGAGCAAAGTACAAGCTCTGCCACATTCTCTCATTTTCAACAAGCATGACTCTTCACCTTAACTGGGTAACCTGGCTTGGCCAAGAATTTCATAGATTCTATGGCATACATGCAACATAAACAGTTCCAAGAGATATATGGCTAAAGAACAATAAATCGAGTGCAAATACCTGCAAACAAAGAGATGCATCAAATAATGCAAAGGGGCGGGCTTTTGTTGTCAATAGATTGTCCCCTTCCATAGCTTCCTGAGTTAGCTCAGGAAATGTTGCTTCCAACCAAGAGATGGCCAGATTAGAATTTCTAACAGCTACCGCATTTGTTGAACTCAGCCCATATGTATCAGCATCTGTATATATCTCTAGAACTGATTCCCATTTGAAGGAACTGTTAGAAAATAAAGCACTCAATGGTCAACATCAAACATAAAAAATCATAAGGTTCCAAAACACTGGAAAATAGTCCCAGATGGGCTAGAGGAATTGGGTGGAACTCTATTTCAGAGTTTACTTTAGCTTAAGACTTAGCAACCCCATAATTAAGGGATGGATTGAATGGGGAAGGGGGGCCAAGGACCATGCGGTTTTGAAGTAAGTCTCAATCTATGAAAAAGGGAGGAGATCAAGGAAGAATTTTACAAGGATGAAAAGATAGACAAAATGATATGAAGAGGCAGGACTCCATATATAATGGCCCAAAATTCCAACCATGTGAAAGGCGGATCTATAAGCATACATAGCTGGACGTTCTCGAGATTAGACAATGTTTTTCTCCAGAATCTTAAGAAAGTAACACATGTGGCACTAAATACCACAGCTCCTATCTATTCTCGTTGAAATGAAAGTGCAAGGCCAAACACACCAAGCATGATACAAGAGTATAAGGGAAAAGTACCTCCCAAATGGCACAATAGGGCAAAGGATGTAGATTGAACCATCACTGAATAAAACAAAAACCTACAGAATTCCAGTGAAAAAAAAAAAATCAAATATGAAAATGCTATAAATATATAAACACATTAAGTTATGGCATGACAATGATGAAAAAATGCAACAGATGTTATGGGCCGCCTAATATTTCTCAGTATAAGAACAAAAGAGCAAGTGCAAGTAACATTATTGTGTAAACATAAGTATCCATCACCAACTATATTCCAACAATGGGCTGCTAGGCAAAAATACTCGTTTCATAATCCACATAGAATGCAGAAACACATGGCACATATTCAACATGCTGTCAGATCATAGAACAGATGTGAACTTACAGTAAATCTATCCCACAAGTGTTCTTGCCCGAAAGCAAAGTCTACCGGACAGATTGATGCAGCATTCCTAGATTTCCCTGGCTCAACAGGCTGTAGGTAATATTCCTGCTCCGGTTGCAGGAGATCCGAAGACAAGTCAAACAATCTACAAGGGGAAAAAAAGATAGAATGTTAAAACAATTTCTCATCCAGCATAAAACAACCTTATCTCTCTCTCTCTCACTCACTCTCCCTATAGTATGGAGTACTCGGTTCAACATTACAAAGTATATTATGAGTCCAAGACCACAATCACTGAAATTAAACTCGAATAACCATCATACCATAAGTAATCAAGGCAATTGGAATACCTGAAAACGGAATCGGAAGATAGGATTCCTAAATGTGTGTCACTATACGGGTGCCACAAAGCTTGTAACATGCGTATGGCATTGTCTTCCTTGGAGTAGATTTGGGAGCCAACCGAAACAGTTCTGTTCCGTTCAAAAACAGCGCAAAAACTTACCGTTACAACACAAAACCAAAACGGAATAGCATGTAACCAACAAATTTCCGTTAATACCTGCAAACAACGGCGTTATCTTTGCTAGAAGTCCGTCCATAGAGGTACAGGACGCAAAGACCGCCAGAGCCGGAGAGAAGCAAAGCAGAGCCGCTGGTGTTTATCGAGATTTTTTCCACCACAAAATCGATCTCCACCTCAGGTCGGAAAACCTAATTTAAATTTTTACAAAATTCAAAAGAAGTTAGAGAAGAGAAAATGAAACCGTCACTATGGATGTATTCGAGCAGAGGAATTGGAGCTAGAAAAAAAAAAAAGACAAAAAAACTCAAATGAGGGAGTGAGTACCTTGGAGGGAGAAGCAGCGAGGACGGAAGTAGGTTCGGGATCGCCGAGCCGGAGGGAGAGACGGTGGAGGCAGCGGTTAGTGGAGTCCCAGTAATAAAACCTGGAGCCACCGTCCCATGCTACGAGGTTTCTCGGGGACGCAGAGGAGGAGGAGGAGTCAGATTCCGGTGCGGCCGGGGCGGAGGTGAAGAGAGGATGGGATTGGAGAGGGAACCATTGGACGACCTCGTCTTTGGGAGTACGGGATCGACTTGAAGAGTCGGGGGTTGATTCACTCGTGTCGAAGTTGAACCTCATTTTGCTTTGGGCCGTTCACTCTGCGTTTTGCGTGTTTTTGTTGCCGGCGTCAGCTAGTGTCTAGGCGTTGCTTCAATGCTTTGTGAGCGGGAGGAAGTGGAAGTAACCTGCGGGAGACGAAGAGACCGAAACGGTATCGTTTGGTGGGTGAATGGAGCTACATACTAGTGAAATGATGGCGTCCCGCCAGCTTACTTGATTTGGGCCCTGTTTGGGTTAAGTTCAAACTCGACACTTGATTCGAAGGCCCATAACACGTAATATACCTTTTTACAATTTGAAGGACATGTCAAACGAACTTTCTAGCTCACCCATGCAATGCAAAGCTTGAGTGAATGTTGTATTTACAAAAAAAAATAAATAACATAAATTGTTGAAACATTTATCGACGTCACTACTGTATCATTTTATTTTTTTAGATAAACACTCCTAGATTCCTTCATTGATCTAAAAACATTACATAAAAACACATCAATACATCAAACAAGACAAGCATAAAAGCATTAAAAACTATTACACTACTATATCATTAAGATATATATAGGCCTTAATGTAGTCCGTTACCATTTTTATTCCTGGTAATTTCATTCTGGATCCACAGTTTTCTGGTCTTTATCATTTAAGCCGACCATGTCAACAAAAATATTTTTCACGGGCCTTGCGTTTTATTTTAATGAGCTTGAGTTTTGCCAGGCCTATGGGTTTCATTTCTTTCTGTTCTTTACTTTTCATTTTTTTCCTTTTTTTTTTTCTCTCCCTCTTAAGAGATTAATAAAGATTATCCGGAAAAAAAAATGATGAACTAGGATTCCCATTCTGCATTGTTTTTTACCCTTCTCAATAGGTGAGCTTCATATCCTTTTAAATTTTATTTTATTTTTATTGATCTTTGAGGGATCCATGTTTGCTCACCAATCAAATTGGTGATGTTATGTTATGTCTCTCTTCTTTCCATTAGGATTGGTGATGTTATGTCTCTCCTCTTTCCCTTAGGATTTTTTTTTTAAATCTTAGTTGACAACTAATGGAGTTTAACTTTGAGCCTAGTTCACTGTTCATCATCTCTCCCCTATAATTCCCACCTTCTGCAATAAAATTGGGCCCGGAATTCATGACTTATATCACTTGTGTGTTAAATTATGAAGTTCTTGATGAGTGCCGACTAATCTTACTGTATGATCTCTTTTAAAAAAATGTTAATATTTCACAAATTTCATAATTGAAATCTTTCTCTCGTATCTTAATTGAAAAGGAGCTATACTCTGATTCAAATAAATATTTCTTACTTTTCCTATGCAGTAAAATATAAAATTTGTACAAGTGACGTCTCTTCAAGGCAAGCTCTATACTAATATACAACCACATAAAAATGCTATGTTTTCCATTTACTTATCCAAGCCTAAATGTTTAAACAAGGTGTAGTGGTCCAAAGCAACTAATATTCGACTAGTTTAGTATGCATTTATAAATAAAACCACTTATAAAACACACTGGAAAAAGAGACAAAATAATAACCAAATTAAGTTTTACGCGAAACCACAGTCTATCAAGCCTCTCTTTTACTCTCCATCATTCTCAGCTTATTCTGTTCCGGAAATATCGCATCATCAACATTCACTTCAGGCGCTCAGCTACAAATTTTGCAGATACCTGATCAAAACTCAAGTATAAACCTATGAGTTCAAAATCTTTAAAAAATAATCATCATTTTGACCTCTTATACCTCTTCAAGGATCACGACGGCATGAGAAAAAGTTTCTTTGGTATTCCCAGTAATTGACTTTATGGTATCAATAATTAAACCAACCACGGATCCGTTTATAGTCAATATTGTTGAGGAGCAGTGAAAATAGTGATCCATACTTCAACTTCTCCTCCTCTTCTCCCAAATTATCAATGTATAAGAAAAACTCAAAAAAAATTTTGTTTAATTGGTGAGAAAACAATGGGGGAGGGGGGTTTTAGGGGAATTTAAAAAAAGATTGGGGAGGCAATTAAAAAAAAACCCACAATAAAATAGTGGGATTTGAGAAGAGTATATGTTTTCTTCTCTCTAATTGGAAGATGAGGAGGTTTTTTCTATACCAGAAATGCACACACTCCAACAACAACACTTCTTCTACTGCTATATTACTTTTTTCTCCTCTGCACTTCTCCTTATTTTTTTACCACTATTCTTTCTCCTACTAAAAATAAAAATTACTAATATGCTTGTCGATCTTTACTCTCTCGGAGGTGGAAGGATACGATTAGGGTCCATAACTTCCATGCTAAACTGTAAACTAGGGTACATAACTTTCATGCTAATTTATAAATTATCATATGAAACACTTAGTTATTAGAAGCATGAACCCTAGACTCTAATTGGCTACTGTTTTTTTAATCTTCTTCTTACATATAATTATTCAATTACATGCCATAATCTTAGCATCCAATTAATGTCCAACCATCCCATGAGTTTGCATTCTTGTCTATACAAAAAAAACTAGTTTTTCCTTATCCTCAAATACGAAATTTTGAACTTCTATTTGTTCTTTTAGTATTGCTCCTCCTCTGACTACTACTATTCTTACCACCATCTTTCTTGGTCTCTCTATTATGTGCTATGCGCTCTCCCGACGGCCCTGCCTAGGGATGCCTGTAGTAGGTCACTACATAACGAGAAACCACACTGAGTTTTTTTATATATATATTGATGATATAAGAAAATTGCTTATGGGCTCAAGACCCCCTGGGTCCATGCTAGTAACAAGACCCCCTAGGTCCAAGTTAGTAACAAGACCCCCTGGGTCTAACTCTATACTTATACCCTCTATTATTTACAATGAGCCAATGAGTGTATGAAGAGTGGAAATAGATAGGGGCCAACCTTTGGCAGCCATATCAGACAGGAGCGCATTTGCCTCATCCCACTGCCTCTCGTGGCAGTAGCCAATTCCAGTTCTTATTCTCCATAGTTCTTCTTGATAATAAATTACAAAACACATATGTCATGTGCTCTTCTGATTATTCTTCTTCATGATTATTCTTTTTGGTAATTTTTTTTCATGGTTTTCGCTTACTTTTTGGGTATTATTCTTCATAATTCTATTAGTACAAAGCCCCATCTATTGAAAAATACGGTGGTAATACAGACCCCCTGGTCTTGTTCTTGAGTTTTTCTAAAAAAAATTTCTCTTGACGTACAAGACCCCCCTGGTCTTATTCTTGAGTTTTTCTAAAAAAAATCGCTTGACGTACAAGACCCCCCCGGTCTTGTACGCTAGACCCGGTCCTGTACTCAAGCCATAATTACCCCCGGGTCTTGTACACAAGTCCTCCTGGTCTTATCAAACAAGATCCCTCCTCCAAATCAAGATTTCATTTATAAGACTCACTTCTCGAATCAAGGTCTTGTTAACAAGACTCCTTGATCGAGTCAAAGTCTCAAGATCTTGTTTACAAAACCCACCTTTCTACAAATTCGGGGGATACCTAAAAAAAAGCTCCCCTTTATTATTTGTTATTTATTTTGGTTTATAGGTAGCTGAACCAGTACATATGTTGAATATTTCCTTTCATTCAACAAAAAGCACGGTGGCAAAAGGCCATGGAGCCTATCTAAGCCATAAAAGCAAGACAACGAAAGGCCGCGTAGCCTATGCAAGACACAAATCTAAAGACGACAAAAGGCCATGTAACCAATTCCAGTCGCAAAAATTAAGACGACAAAAGGCCATGTAGCCAATTTCAGTCGCAAAAAATAAGACAATCTAAAGAAAAGATCGTGTAATAAAAGACGATCGAGGCGATAAAGCCCAAGTAGGTCGCACATTAAAAAAAGAAAAAACACGACCAAAACCAAGTAGTCAAAGAACAAAGGTCGCATGTCTGAAAAACATATAAAGAAGGTGTCCACTCTAGAGATCCTCTTTATATCGGGTTCATGTTGTATAAAGAAGACAAAAGCCAAAATGGGATTAATATGACCTTAATAAAAATGCAACCTCTGTCTTATAAGAGGGTCATTTGCACTGGGGGCTATGAGAGTCCCCAATTCCCAACGAGTTCGAGTAGATCTTACATGAGTCATTTGAAGAGCTTATATCTACGAAATATAGCTCGCAAACTCAACAAGATCAACTCTCAAACTCAGACATATCGAAGATCGAGATTAAATCATCTAGATAAGGCGATTTAATGCTTGAAAGAAACTGAAACACAAAAATACGTCTTAGAGAGAATAAACTCTGAGAGAAATTGACTACACAACATCCCTTAGAGTTGGGGGCTAGTGATGACATAAGGAAATTGCTTATGGGCTCAAGCAAGATCCCCTGGGTCCAAGCTAATAACAAGACCCTCTGGGTCCATGCTAGTAACAAGACCCCCTGGTCCATACTAGTAACAAGACCCCCTGGGTCTAACTCTATACTTATACCCTCTCTTATTTACAATGCTCTTGGGTCCAAGTTAACCCCCTGGGTCCAGGTCCACACAACCTCCTTACTCCTATAAATACACACCAGCTAGCTATAACAAAGGTATGCAAACATAATTTGCAACTCCTCTCTCTCTCTCCCTCTTGAGAACTAAAAGTCAAGTTCTAACTTAGGCATCGGAGTACCTCCGGGGTCACACACCCTGGACACTCCCGGTGTCTTTTTTTTCTTTTCTCTCTCTTGTCTTGCAGGCATCAGAGCTTCACAATCTTGCCACGTTGTGACATCATTCATCAGGTAAATTTCCCAATTTATCATATATAGTTTTTAATATGGTTTCTATAATTTATGTTAGAAGAAAAAAAAAATGGAAAAGAGGGAGGAAGGGGGAGAGAGAAACGAAACGAAAGAGAGAAGATTTAACTACTGTTAAAGTGTTTCCCTCAAACTTTCTGGGCGCATTATCAAAATTATCATGTCATGAGATATATAGAGATCATTCTAAAACAATCCTTACAGAGACGGACGGTGTCGTTTGGTGGGTGGATGGAACTACACACGAGCGGAATGATGGCGTCCAGGTGATTAAATACAACATGACACTTCATACACTGATTCGAAGGCCCATAATCTGGGCGTCCTTATTTATCTTGCATGAATTTGGGCCCATTTTGGGTTAAGTTCAAACTCGACACTTGATTCGAAGGCCCATAACACGTAATATACCTTTGTACAGTTTGAAGGACATGTCTAACGAAGTTTTTAGCTCACCCATGCAATGCAAAGCCCGATTGAATGTTGTATTTACGAAAAAATAACATAAATTGTTGCAATATTTATCGACGTCACTATTATACCACTAAGCTATATATAGGTCTGAGGCAGTCCATTACCAATTTTCTTCCTGGTAATTTCATCCACTCGGATCCACAGTTTTCTGGTCTTTATCATTTAAGCCGACCATGTCGATAGAAACATTTTTCACGGGCCTTGTGTTTCATTTAATGAGCTTGGTTTTGCCGGCTATGGGCCTATGGGTTTCATTTCTTTTTACTTCTCGTTTTCTTTTTCCTATTTTTTTTTTCTCTCCCTCTAAAGAGATTAATAAAGGTTATTATCCTTGAAGAAAGAAATATTGATGAACTAAGATCCCAATCTGCATTGCTTTTCTCTTGTGAATAGGTGCGCTTTACATCCTTTTAAGATTTATTTTATTTTTATTGATATGGTGCATATTTGAGTGATGATGTTATGCCCCTCTTCTTTCTCTTAGGATTTTTTTGTGTATTTTGAGTTTGCACAGGTCGCACATTTTGGTTTTGATGGGTGAATCTCCTAGTAAAAATTTTCAGCCAAGACAACTAATGGAGTATAACTATGACTTTTGAGCCCAATTCACTGTTCATCACTTTCTACAATAAAATTGGGGCCCGAATTCTTGATTTGTACAAAGGTCCCATGTGTCAAATTATGACGCTTTTGAAGAGTGACGAGGACTAATCTTTCTTCTGTTTGATCTCTCTTGAACAAATGTTAATATTTGTCAAAATTCATAGTTGCAATCTTTCTCTCTTGTCTTGATTAGGAGGGATAATCGAATTCACATAAATATTTCACACTTCTCCTATGTAATGTAATAAAATACAAAAACTGTACAAGTGACGTATTGTCAAGGCATAATTGAGCTCTATACTAGTACTATACAACCACTATCTTGCAAGTATTACATGCAAAATTATGCGGCTATTCTATATATCCTGCTGTTAGTATTGCTGCCACCAAATTTCCAGGTTGCAGATTTCCATAGTATAATCCTGTTACACAAAAAGCCAAGAGTGACAGCTCAAGTTAGATAAGAATTTTGATGATCGAATTAAGATTGGTTGTCATAAGAATGAAAAAAGGTGCTTTATCCATATAAAACGAAGGCCTTACCTGTCTAAAGAATCCGATTAGTGATTGAGAAGATGAAAAACTCATGATTGTTAGTCCTTGGTTGTTAAGCGCCTGTTATTGCTTAACTCTTTCCTCTTGAAGTATCTTTTGATACCTAGGGAACCCATTCTTACAAGCCGAAACCTGCAACACATGGTAAAGTTTATATTAGCCTTGCTTGACACAATGAAAAAAAAAAAACTGGCTGTCATTAATTCCATTTCATTTTGCATTTGTTTTTATGCATAACTAGTGTTATTAATCGTTGGAAAATTCCCTGCGAAACCTTTTATTGGGTGTGATACAGTTTGGCTAAGGTTGTGGCCAGAAATTGGATAAGAAGCAATAATATGCCTTTGTATCTTTATAAAAGTTAAGGTCAGCTGGCATTTGAATATTTCTTATGCTGTATGTTACCTACGAATTCTGCCTTTTAAACATCTTTTAGAATCTGACCCAAGTTTTGGGGATTTTTGTAATGGGAAAGGAATAAAGCGACCAGATTTTGGTTGTAGAAAAAAAAAAGTACTTTGCAAACAAATTATGACATGAGTTAGCTGAGATTTTTTAAAGAGATAATATTAATATTATGTCATGATATATGAACAGATAATGGGCGCAATTGGCAATTTGGCACATACTAAAAAAAATAATAATCTACAGTAAAATTGCATCACTAAATGCAATTGGTCAATAGCCTCCAAAATCAGAAGGCGGCTGCCCATTTCTTTAAAACTACCAGGTGCATTGTTTTGACTATTTAGGTGAGGCAAAGATTCAAGTGAAGAAGAATTGAACGTTATGGATCACATGCACAAAACTCGAAATCAGGAACAAAAACGAAAAAAAATGAACGGTGGTGGGATCACATGCTTGGTAATAAATTTTAAACATGCACATTTTGATTTTTTTTAATGTTGTTTTTTTTACAAGGAATCTCGAACTACGAGCCCATGACCAGGATCTGATTAGACATCAATGATTCTCTTCTGGTACGTGCTATAAAAATTGGACAAGGAATCGTGTCAAATTGTGTCCTTGGCTGGCTATCTAATCCTAAGGAGGAAGAATGACCAGACAATTCTGTTATATATTCACCACTCGCATAAATACATGGGACTAAAATTAATTAGTTTTCCATCAAAAGTCCTACATAAATGATACTATAAAGCTGTTTCATGCTGGGCAAAATTCTAGGAAAATCTAAAATAAAGTCTCCCCCAAAATAAAAAGACCAATTCAAACTGTTAATTTCTGACCTTCTAGAAGAACAGAAATTAAATTCTTTGAATTTAGGTGTTGACAAATAGCACACAACTAATGAAATTTGTTTTCCCATGCCTCTCTTATCGTGAGGTTCACTATGAGACAACTCAGGCTTCCTGTCGCGACTTTGACTTGTCAGCATATCATTCTTAACATATACTCCATTCCCAGAAAAAGAAAAAACAGAGGAAAAACATTGAATCATGCTTGCCATGATCCTTGTGATTAAACTTCCAGCCACGCCCCTAATTCTAAAGCTTATTAACTATTCAATTTCATTACCATATTAATTATTTTGTGATCGTACGAGAGTAAGGAAGACAGAGGACTTACAGCTTCAATGTCAATTTTGTACACCAGAAGCTTTCTTCTTTCTCTGCAACTGGTTCTATATGCCACAACGATATGACCAATCGCCAGAAGCAAGGAGCAAATGAACAAGGCTATTTCCATGGCCCTAGCATGATCCCCTCTATAGATACTGGAAACACTGAACATGTACGGTGCCTTCAATGAAACATAGATTAGAGATGACACAGAACACATGGTTGTGATCCACAAGTATGGCCCTCTTGACAGTCTTGGCCCATCACATAGGCTATAAACACCTATCAAACAACAAATAGAAAACAATAATAAGTTTAATTTAATCAAGCAGGAACAAAACAACTGATTAGGATTAATGTTTGATTGCTGATACTTACAAATGATGATGGCTGATCTTATGATGGATATAAGGGGTATGTCAACGATGGAGTAACGAAAATCATAGTTGTTGAGCTGGAAGGAAAGCGTTTGTATTGAAAGGGAAGAAGGAGAAAGAGAGGCGGAGAGTAGGGAGAAAGGGAGGAGAGTGTCAGCTATGGCAAGAAGGATAGGAGCAGAGAAAAGGAGGAAAGAAATCAACATGGCAATCAAGAAGAACACAGTCTTTACACCCCTCAAAACTTTCTTGGCTTTCTCTTCTTTTGCAAAACCCATCTTGGTTCTCTAATTCCTCCAAAAATTCCAACTCTTTTGGTCTTGGGTTTCTGGGGGTCAATCAATCAAGCTATGTACATAGAGGGGGAGGAGCGAGAGATTCTGAGGAGAAGGGAGGGTGTGGACTTGAAGACTTTGAGAAGTTACATAGAAGAAGGAGGGCTTAAAAAGAGATTTAGAGAGGGAGATACATACATGCCAAGGAATTGTATTAGAGAAATATTTTATTATGCGAGAAAAAAAATATATTGAAGAGGAAAAGTGACATGGAAGGTGCAGGCATTAGGTTTTCAATGTTTTTGACTGGGACTTGTCTACTAAGGGAGAGAAGAGATAGATGACAATGACTTAAAGTTAGCACGCGGAAGTTACTCGGTCAATAGAGGATTCCTTCTTTTTTGATACCCTTCAAATTAACGGTATTAACTGCTCTCCACTCCCAGATGCATTGAAGGACAGTTAAAAGACAATTTTAAGGGATTCTTCTTTTATAGTATAAATAACCATTAGGAGTCTGTATTGTATATTTTCATTTGGCTAATTATTGCTTTTGCGTGTTTTTGTTTTATTTTGGCTCAACTAAAAAAGAGGTGTTTGTGTTTAATTGTACCTATTACAGTCAATTTCATGTGCTTAACAATGTTTGACGAGAGAAACGCGCAGTATTTATATAGTCAGGAACTCAGGATATATACAACAATCGAAATTTCCAATCATTAGTAAACAAAGATTATTTTCTCTAGACAAAAAAAAAAAGTCATGTAGACTGTAGACCTGGACTCTGGTCAACAAACTCCAATAACAAAGTTACTTTATGTTCTAGAGAACAGAAAACAAAATCAAGAAAATATAAGCATATACATGGTATCCTCTGTTGCATCAAGTTATAACCAAAAAGTGAAGTTAAAAAAAACGAAAATTGGTTAATTTTTTCATAATTTTTTTCTCATCAAATCTTGGGAACCAGACTTTCAACTTCTATAAACAACGACAATGCAACTTAATCAAATTTAATTGGAAGAGATAGGGGTGAAATATTTTATTTCGAGTGAAAATGAGATAATATTAATATATATTTTTTTATGTTGTATCCACGGATAAATATACGTGACTTTTCTTGGGATACCTATAAGAACCCCAAAAGGAAGCCAAAATTTTATATTTTTGTTTTTTTTTGCCTCATTTGTCCTTTGTTGAAGGAAAATTTATAATAAAGCGAGGTGGTCAACAACCATATTAATTAACCATCAATATTAATTTGATTGGCAACAGTACTTGGCTGCATGGTATCAATTATAGAATATTTCTACCCAACCAAGCGGGTATGGAGGAACCGACCGATTGGGGGGTCATGTGCTCACATGCAAAACTTCATGTTTTTCGAATCTTTAGAAATTTTTATAACTTAGTTTAAGAATTCCTGGCTTGTTTTCTATTGCAGTACTTTGCTTTCTTGTTATTAGCTTACAACAAAGATTGCTGGTGTGACTAGATTAATTCCTTGGTAGTTACTCCTAGGGAAAACAACAAATGCTCATATTCAATTTATCATAGAATTAGTATATGCTTTGCAGTCGAGAGAATCCCAATGCCAGCCTAATCTGTTCACCTAAATTTCTATTACAAAAGTGAACTAGCTTACCTTAATCCAACGCATCCATCCCATTAATGTAGTTCAATGTTTGGATCGATTGGAAAAAGTACAGTTCGATGGAACCACATATACATAGTGTATAAATGTTCTTTATCGAAGATGAGGACCACTATATTTTTGGGGTTGGATTACAATTTTTTTTTGATTCAACCAATTAAGATCCTCCATTGTTAAGGAAAACGTTAATGTGATCAGGAACAACAGATCAGCAAGTTCCAGAAGCTTACAAAGCTAACGATTCCCAAACGTCAAACCACTCCTGATTCCACTACCATATGTCTTAAACGACGAAGTTTTCACCTGCCATGTCATATTCTTTTGCCCAATGTTTAATTCGGCCATTCTTGTAAAATATACATCTATTCACAAATTATATAGACAACACGATGATTCATAAGCAAGCGCTCATAAAATGTGTTGTGGTTTAGTTCACGGAATGTATTTATGCGTTCCAAAATCACTTTTTGGTGAAGTTCATGTTATTTTTCAAGTATTACAGTATGAAAATGTATAATTCTTATTCACAAAAAAAGTACAATTCTTCTTAAGCATTAAGGGTTTGGAATAATGGTATTTTAAACCTTTATTTGTTTGTATTTAAAAAATTGGAGAGTTTTTTAAAATTCCACTCCGTCTCAAAACCCTCAAATGTCCCCTCCTTGGCAGGGAGGTGGCTGCATACCGGGGGAAGTTCAACTCTATAATATGATGAATATATCATATGTTATAGGACAAATTTGGTTGAAATTTTTGGTTGATGTTTGCACAAAAATATGCGTTATAATAGATTGTACAGAGCTGTACGTACCAAAGCTCAAGTACTAGCAGGATGATTACGCAAACCTATAGCACCAAACATCGAGTTTGGGTATATCTGATTTAATTAAATATCTTTCGGTCTCTATTTTTTTTAGACGATATATATAATATTTTTAAATCTTTTTCTAAGAAATGCACGATTGTATTATTGTTTTATACTATTAGAACTATTCAAAGGTTGAGATTTGAATGAAATAACAAATATTTCCAATGCAAGACCGAAGGAATGGTGTAGATATTTTCGAATACTTTTACCATTTCCATGCGAGTGAAAGAAAGTAATACCTTATGGCCACCATAATTAAGAAAACTAATTAAAGTCAATGTCACAGTTTTCCCCACTAACGTATGTGATGATTAACAGAAATTTCAGGTGAAACAATACCAGAATCATCCATTGTCTTGCGTAATAGCGTACCAGATAAACGCAAGAGCCTTCTTAATTTATTCTGGTACATATCCTCGACGTAGTAGCCAAGCAACTTCACATAGAATTTGGTCAATATACAAAAATTAAAACCACAAAAGCTGATTCACATTAATCTCGGTTTTATTGTGGGGGGAGGTTTTTGCTTTTAGACTGAGTAGTCAACTCAAGGAAGCTACTACACATGGCTCTAAAAATTTGGAGCCGCCTCTAGCCGGGCTAAGGGTCAAAATTCACAAACTCTATGACCAGTTCTTATATTTTCCAAGAGAAGACATTTTTGTGCAATGGCCCGGAAAGGAATCGCTTACTTGGTGGCCCATCTTCCATTTTCCCAATGAGATAGAGTAGTCTTGCTTTTTGTAGAATCCAAAATTTTACTACAACCTTATTGCATTAGATGCTGATGATTTCATACTTCTACCAACACCCCCCAACTGGCTTGTTTGTATATGTTCAATTCCTAACGATCTGTGTCAGGTATCCTACAAAAAAACATTAAAATATAATTTTACATATTCTTATATACATACGAATTATAAGATGAAATAAAAGGTTATGATGATTCTATTTGTTATACCTGATGTCACGGTTTTCACAACTTGGCAGCTTGTTTCTATATGGACAAATCCTAATTGTATTTTTGATATCTAAGGATGGACAAATCCATTCGTCTGAAGACGAACTTGTGAACAATATGCCAAGTTGGTCAAATATGGCCAACGCATCAATAACTCAATTAAGAAATTCGAGTCGCTAACTAGATACAAAAATTGTTGGGTCGGGTACTCCTTGAGAATAAAACGTTTTAAAACACTGGAAAAAGAGGGATATTAAATTCTACAATCTACAGTCGATATTTATACGAATTTCCCCATTTGTCAATCCATCGAACTCATCTTTCTTTCTGGTTTGTTGAGCGTACTATATATAGTCTATAACACTATTTGTTTTTCTAAATTTTAGGACTACACCACCAATTTAATTAATTAAATATATAGTAGCGTCATGCGAAATTTATAGGACACCATAACACTCAAATATAAATAAATAAATTACTTAGGAATTAGGAATTATAGGACACCCAAACCAAATCCATGATTAATACACTAAAGCTCGTGTAGATTGAATTTGTGGCATAATTAATACGGATTATATCGTATACATATACACAGACAGTCAGAAAGGAAGTCATGATTTTTTTGAAGAAGTCATGTTTATTAAGTCATGTGAATTTATTTATAGCTATCAACTAATCTAACTTGTTTCTACCAAAAAAAAAAACTAATTAACTTCTTCCCGTTAGTTCAGTTGCATTATTAATAAGTCAATTGGCCCCTTGAATGATACTCCGTAGCAAAACATAGTAGCAAAACAACGATAATAATGCTATCCGGTACTGGATGAGTTCCCCTGTTTAAAAAATTGAAATTGTTTTGGTTAGATAAGACATCCGGCGAGCCAGATGGATTCATGGTGATGATGATCATAATATTAGAGGATATACGTACCCAGAGCACTACTCTCCATTTTTGTTTTAATTTGGGGTGTTTGCGTGCTTGGAGTGTTTCTTGGGCCTTTGGTTATAATAAAATATTAGTAAAATTCAGTTAGACAGTATTCATATAATAAATTATGCAAGGACAATTAATAGCTCATCAAACCATCTAGAAACAATCAAACCATATCCATTACTTATGCATCGACAACTAATTTTTGCATGAAACTTAACTGTCAAGATAAAAGGTTTTGGCCCAAACTGCACATTAGCCGAGCAATATTCCAGGGGCCCTCTATCAGTTAGACCTATTGCAAGTTTGCAGCAAAGCAAAAGAACCTTCTACAAGAGAGAAAATGGTACGCCAAATTTCATCACAAACACATAAAAATATGTGAAAGCTTCTATATGTACGATATTTTTTACAAGAAAATTTTGCAATTCTTTTGCCACTTGGATGCTTCCTTGAGCTCCTCATGATGTAGTAAACTACGCAACCGAGTGAAGAAAGAAACAAAAAATAATTAAAATCACAAATAAAACCAAAGCAAAAGCAAAAGGGGAAGGATATTAATCTCCTACCAAAAAAATTTAAAACTCCGTGGCCCCTTGTTTCCATATTTTGCCACACGCGTACTACACGCGGAGAATATAGGGTTTATGAAAAAGATGGTTTGTAAAAACGAAAGCAAGAGGGATAGTGTATGCCTTAGTATAAAAATTAGGGACATAGTGTACATGTCTCAATTTCTTGATTCATATCCATTTCTTCCAATTCTTTTATTGCTTTTGATTTGATGCGACACAAGATTGCTCGTGAAGTTGGTGCAAAATGACATGCAATTAGGTGGACTAATGAGTCATTTGTGACGTGACCCTCATTTAAAAGGCTGATAGACCACAAGCATGTTTGTGATTTTTTTTTTAGTTTAAACAACTAAATGATAATTTGTATGGACGTCATCCATGATTTGTTACACTAATTTCTAAGCTTTTTGTTGTCTAGATATTTTATAGAACACAGGGAACAGGAAGAAGAAAGACAAAGTTATGGCCCTTTCTAGAAAAGTAGTAGTAGCCCCCCAACCCAAGAAAGGTGTGGAGGACTGAGGAGAATCACAAAGTTGGAATTGTTTTTTTGCACAACACAAAGGTTGAAATTAGATTTCGAGTGACACTGACAGGTAAACCAAATCCACACAGTTGACTTGATTCAATCCGGCGCCGTTTTGAATGGCTAATGGGAACAAATTACGCTGCCAATTATTTGGCCCATTTAACTAGTGAAGCCCAGCCACCTCAATCCTGACAGTCCACTTGATGGTAGATCCCAGTCAGTCCCGTTAAATGGGCCAAATAGATGAAAATGGACTCAGCCCATTATACTAGTCTGGGCCTAAAGGCGGAAAATACCGGTTGCCGTCGGTTGAGACGGGGCTCCTTCGAAAGAGCATAAAACCCTTTTATTTTTCCAGGATTTTTAAAAAGACGCGAGTCAGTTTGCTGCACAGGGTCCTTCCAGTTCACAAAAATTGCCGTTCAGGTAAGAGTAAGAGCACGAAACCAGAAAATATATTTGGCCGCTGTTTCAATTCATCAACTAGTTGTTTTATTTTTTTTTCATTTTCTGTGATTTTTTTTTTTGGCGGGGAAGAGTTTCTCACCTTGTTACTAGCCCGTCTTGTGCTGTTTGGTTTACAAGTTTACGTTGCCTTCAATGAGTCTGTTTTGCACACCATGTGCTCGATAAATTTCCTGTTTGTACTCTTTTTTTCTGTGAATATAAGATGTTCTCCCTTGTAACACGAGTTTTCGTGTTTTCTGTTCACAGAGCTTAACCCGGAGACTTAGCAGCAATGGCTGCGAGCAAGACCCGAACGAGTAGCTTTTCTCGCAACCTGTCATCTGTATCTTCGCCTCAGACGCCTCCGGGGGTCAAATGTGGTCCCAACGGCACATTCTTTGTCTCATCTGGAATTCCTGACCTTGATAGTGAGCAATCTTCTGCTCTGTTTCATTTACTGTCGTGGAGCTATCTGTTTGGTGGTTTTTTGCACTTTTGTTAAGTCATTGGTTGTTCGTTATGGTTGTCTAGAGATACTTGGAGGTGGGTTTCCTTTGGGAAGCCTGGTCATGGTGATGGAAGATGCAGAGGCGCCGCATCACATGCTTTTGTTGAGGAATTTCATGTCTCAAGGACTTGTACATAACCAGCCATTGCTTTATGCCAGTGCATCCAAAGACCCGAGAGGCTTTTTGGGCACCTTACCTGGTCCTTCATCGACCAAAGATGATAAATCTCGAAATCATGATGTTTCGGAACAGGTGCCCTTCTTTGTTTTTTACTTGATCCTTTTTCTCTTCTTCTTGTTCCATTTTCAAATTAGGAAAATTTTGATATGGTATGTTGTTAATTGCAGGAGAAGGGGCTAAGAATTGCTTGGCAGTATAAGAAGTATTTTAGTGATAACCAGCAAATTGACGGCTCTAGAGGTAAAAATTCTTATATTTTCTTTTTTTTTTTTTTGTGCATGTCTACTTCTCTCTTTGATTTTCTCCTTCTCTAATTTGAGTTGTATGGTTAACGAGCTGATATATCTTGCTGTCACTGGATAAAGTAGAGCCCTTGGATAAACTTTCACACAAGTGGCGTAAATGAATCTGCTCTTGATTTTCTAATTCTCCTCATGCTCAGTTTGGCAATTTCCTGTCGAGTATGACAGAAAGATGCAATTATCATTTCCTTTTGTGACCTATACTGCAACAGCAAATGAATGACAAGATCGCATTATCTAGTGCTACCTTGCATTTTTCTTTTTTTGCTCAACCACCTTATTTAAAGTGCCATACTGTATGTGCTTCGTTTAAGGTTAAACCTCCTTACATAACTTTGGTGCAGATGGTAAGCAAGAGTTCTGCAATGACTTTGACTTGCGGAAGCCATTGGAGAGGCATTTTTTCAGTGGGCAGCGTGTAGATTGTGTTAGCATCAAAGAGTCTTCAAATTTAAATGCTCTTCATAACCGTTTTTCCTCATTTTTGGCTCAGTTCCCCAGGTATTTCCATGTGCCGCCTTGATCAGATATAATTTGTTTTTCTAGGAGACCACACTTTGAAGAAGTTCTTCAACATATCTTGTTCAGTTGCGGGCAACGTGACTGGAGAGGGTGAATGCATGCATTCTTCAGCCAATATATAAGCTGTGAGATTGAAATGTTGCACTGGATGTAACGTTAAACAAAATGCTTTCAGTCTTGAACTATCAGTATAACACTATTGAGGAAATGGAACTTCTAGACATATTTCGTTTCTTAGTGCCTGACCTGATAAAGAATATATGCATTATTCTTACCAGTTATTGGTTATTATATCCAGAAATGAAGGAAGCATTTCTTGTGCTGGTCGTATTGCCATTCAATCTTTATGTTCTCCTCAATGTGAATTTTCAAACAAGGTCAGTGACTTTCCCCTTAACGATTAACCTATGTGAGACTGTTCTATAAAGCTTGTATGCTGCATTTATGTTAAATGGACCCAAGATCCTGTACAGTTTTACTCTTTGGCAGAATGTTTTTCAAGGAGAATAATTTTGCTTCTGTTGCTGTATGTTGGCAAGTTGCCATTGGCTTTGCCCTCTTTTGTCTTGTTTATGTGCACTTCCAGTTTGAGGTTATACTTTTATTTAGCATTTTTGGATTGATACTTGTTTTTCAACATGTTATATTGCAGGACTGGGACATGCTTTCCTTTATTAGATTTCTGAAAAGCATGCTTCGATCTGCAAATGCAGTTGCTGTTATCACCTTCCCACCTTCCCTTCTTTCATCGTCTTTCTGCAAAAGATGGCAACACATGTCTGACATCTTGCTTTCAGTTAGAGCAATTCCAGGTTCACGAGTATACCGTTACTGCTGATTGTTCATTCTTAACAGTTTTCCAGACTTACTTAGCTACTGCTTTTCTGCAGATGAAGACAAGGAGTTAGGACAACTCCTCACTGGTTACCAAGACATGGTTGGCTTCCTAAATGTTCATAAAGTATCTCGAATCAATACCCAGGTACTGTACGATTATGTTTTCCCATGTCGTGGCTGGCTGTATCACTTCTGTCGTCATGGCTGGTTGTATCACTTCTGTAGCTTTGTTGCATGGTATTCATAAGCACATAGTTCTAAGGCTTGTACGCACACAGGATATGCTAGGTATATATATATAGGACACCTCCCTTGACACCTTATTTTTCTGTCAAATAACCACTCCTTGTTGTTGGCCTGAAGCAACTTATTCCCCTCTTATATAAGCTCTCACATTTTATATTATTGAAACAAATCAAGTCAACTATAATTCTGACAGAATTCATCTTGCGCAATAAGTAATTTAAGAACTGTTAAGCTCTGCACACTGGTACAAATGGGCCCCTCCCTCATATGGAAATGTTAAACCCCAGGTGAAGGTTTCTAACCTTCTAAGTTCATATTATAAAAATATATGTACGTTTTTTTCATCCTAGGCTAAATTCTGTTCCTCTATTTGGTACTGTAGTTGTAAGTTTCAAACATAAAAAAAAAAAGAAGAGTGAATTTAGATCAAATTATCTATGATCCTAATTTGAACATGATGTATTGTGCTCAACGGATGCTAATCTGGTATTTAGGAGTTTCATGTCTGCTTTCTTGAGCGTTGCATGCTGTAAATTCCTAAATTCTGCACATTGCAAAACCAGTTTTTAGTGAGAGATCTTGGATTTTGCAATATTCCTTGTTGGCTTTTTGTTTACTGTTGTAGCTTAATTTCTTTGAACAGGTCCCTGTGATTCTCGAGGCAACAACATTCTCCATAAAATTGCATAGGCGGAGGTTTTTGGTTTTAGAATGTCTAAATCAAGCACCCATTGATGGCTCAAGTGGGAGTTCATATGGCACATCTGCTAGTTGCTCCGGGTCCTCCAAAACCAGTGCAATTGATTTTTAGTAAACTTACTGCTAGCTCCGATGACAGCCGCTTGAGCTTGTTCATCCGCCACCAATAGTTAAACATGACACCCAGAAATAGTGTTATGACATACGTCTTTGCTACAATTGTGGTTTCTAAATTGACAGGTACTGCAGTAGGTTCGTGCTAAACTTCAATTTAACCGTCACCCCTAGAAGAAGGGCCATCATTTGCTGCATCTCCTTGTATGTTTTTCAATCTTCGGTTGGCCCGGACAGATCATCCAATTTGTAACTTCGGACGCCAAAAAATATTGGTCTTGTTTCTTGTAATATTATTCCAGCCTGGATATGTAAATTACAACTGGTCCTCGACTATGTACACAATCAAAGCATATGCCTTTGTGGCGGCCAATCATGATTTCGTTGGAGACAAACCGCAAGCGATTTATGCAATACAATACAAAGTTTATGTACTTTCATGTCAGCAGGATTCCAATTCTTTGAACTACAAAATTGGCAGCAATGTGCGGCTTCTCTAACATTATTCTCTAACATTAGAAACCTGCAGAAGCGTGATTGTCACATCAAAGCAACTATTCTGAGCCAATTACACTCCTCTTTGTAGCCTCGGTTTTACCTGATGCATTTATAAACCAGCTTAAACGTGCAAACCCTTCATTATGAAGATCATGCTGCATGACAATGCTTTCAACTGTGTGTCGACTGATGACACCTCTAACATGCAACTCCTTTACAAGATGTGCTGCAAGCTCCTTTTGTTCTTCGCGGACAAGCCCTTCTACGAGGTTGGTGTAGGTTGTCTCGTCAGGCATGTTTCCTTTGCTTACCATCATCTCAAAAACATCCACGGCCAAATCTGTTCTACAAGATTTGCAGTATCCTAATATAAGGGTGTTGAAATCGTCAACGTCGGGCTTATAGTTGTCTTTTTCCAACAACGAGAAGACCTGCATAGCTAGGTCCACCATTCCCTCCACGCACAATCCTTTGATTAAGGTTGAATAGGTAGAAGAGGTGGGAACAAATCCAGACTTGACCATTTCGTATAGAAGCTGAAATGCAGCACATGTGTTCCCTCTTTGGCACAACCTTGTGATGAAAAACCCATATGTTTTATGTATGGAAGCATTCTGCTTACTGGCCAAGCTTCGAATGATGGTGAAGGCCTCTTCTACCTTCCCTTGTGGGCAGAGCAAAGCAATGGCATTATATGTTGCAGAAGTGGGAGTGCAGCGGTTTTGGATCATGTGGTCTAAACAATCAACCACAGCATTCACCTTACCTTCCTTACAAAGATGAGAGATGATGGGGCTGTAGGTAGCGGCTGTAGGTTTGATTGGGCTATTGATCATGTCATCCAAGACCTGTGAAGCCTGTTCAATCATGCCATGGAAAGAGAATGAGCCAATGAGTATATGAAGCGTGGAAATAGATAGGGGCCAACCTTTGGCAGCCATATCAGACAAGAGCGCATTTGCCTTATCCCACTGCCTCTCGTGGCACAGACCCTTGAGTAGGATATTATAAGTGCCAACATTTGGATGAAAGCCCTTGGATGGGGGTTGGTTGAAGAGCTGAAATGCCTCGTCAATCCGACCTTCCTCGCACAATCCCTTAAGGAGGGCATGGTAAGCAACCACATTTCGCTTGCCAGCCTTGGCAATTATTTCATCAAAAACCATAAGGGCTTGAGGCAACCGTCTCTCCTTGTAGGCAGCGTCAATGAGGATGGCGTAAGTATGACCAGTTGGGACAAAGCCCTTTTGCATTAAGCTATCGAGGAGGGCCAAGTTGTGGTTCAAGTTGGAACAAGAGAAGATCCCCTGAACAAGGCAATTATAGGTACGATGACTGGTGGGATAGCCATAATCGTCCATCGTCTTGACCAAATGCATTGCCTGGCCAAGATAGCCCCCTTGGCACAAGTGATTGACCAGCTCAGTATAAGAAGCTGAGCTGGGGAGGACACCAGAAAGAACCATCATTTCCATGACCCTGGCAGCTTTTATGAGCTTACCGTGGAGGCGCAAATCGGAAATGAGCTGGGTGGCACTAGAAGATTCGAGCTGGCGACCCTTTCGGATCTCGCGCTCCATCTGAAGGAAGGCATTGTTCACCTCAATTCCTTCGCTTCCGTTCCAGGTGGGGAGGGTGAAAACTAGGGAGCCATCATTACTCGGGTTGGGAGAAATGGGGATCTTGGGGGTCGACGGCGACGATGACGCACAAACAGCTCTGCTAACATTAAAATCTTGGACAATGGAGGGTGTAAAAGAGCGTTGGAGTGGCGGTTCTCTTGGAGTCTCCGAGGATGATGATGATGATGGGATTGCTTTTATTTTGAAAGGAGGCACCGAATTGAAGCAAATAGCAGTAGCGATAGTAGTCATGAGCCCCCTCCCAAAACAGATCCCAAAAAATAAACCCAAAAACTTGAAGTTGAGGTTGAGGTTGAGATTGAGACAACAAATTTTAGGGTAGGTTAAAAAGACATGGAAGAATGAATGACTTCCTTGCAAGGTGGAGATGAGGGATGAGGGATGAGATTAACATACACTACAATATAATAGCTCATGTCTATACCCCAAAAGCAAAGCAAAGCTACGTGACCTTGTTCTCGGGAAGAAACATGGTGATGCAATAGGAGGAGGAGGAGGGGAAGCTTACCGTGTGTGGGATGATATGATACTCTTTTCCAGTTGAAGAAAGAAAGAATACAACAAAATTGAGGATAAGGATGATGATGATGATCAGATGAGGCCCATTGCAGCAGTCAATATCCTCTTCATCATAAGTTATCTGTTAATGTTATCGTTTCTTGATTGGGCTGAGCCGCAACTAATGCACGCGTAACATCTGCAAGCCCATTTTACGGGTTTAAAGCCCATCAAAATGGGCCATCGCAAATGATTTCGAATCACTATTTATAATAATGATTTTATGTTAGCCAATGTAGCTTAATTAGATGTTTAGTAATTACTTTACGTGGTTGTATGGTATGATTATTCACTGTAATTAATACTTAATGATATAAAAATAAATATAAAATTTTATATAAGACTGATCGTGTTGATTTACAATTAAATAGAGAGTATTAGTAATTTTTTTTCTGAAACGCCCCGACCTGTATTTACCGTATACAGTAAACACGTGCCGGAACTGTGACAACCCAACCAAAATAAGCCCAAGCATACAGTGTATACAACAGATATCCGGGCTCAACAGCCCATAATAAAAACAACAATAATAACTCAGCACGGCCCAATGGCCCAATAATAGTAAACAATGCACAGCGGAAGACGTAATAACTCACAAACACTGTATGCGACACAGATGCAAACTATGGATCCGAGCCCTGTCCAAGGGATAACGCCGCAGCCTGTCTGGAATGCATCAAACCTGTACAACAAATAACTCATCATACGGGATGAAAGCCCGCAGGTGAGGGGTGAGTCCGAAGTGCTCACCGACGAAGGAAAGACAATCAATATGAACACTAAAATTACTCAAGTCAAAACAGGCAAAACAACCAAACCAAAAGACTCGACCCAAAACTGGTCCAAGACCAAAAAGACTCAAATAAAATCCAATTACCAATTTTATCTTTCCGGGCCCCGTCACGGATAAGCTAGGGTCGTACCAGGTTATCAACCTGTTCCTGGTGCCAGATCAAAAAGAACCCGGGATCAACATCCCAATAACAAACTCAGGGATCAACATCCCAATCAAACTAGCATCAACATGCCCATCACAAGTAACCCAGATCATGGCACCACAAAACAGTCTCAAACCATCCGGTCGTACCACTACTTACCACGCGACAATTATATTATCATCATTAAAACCAAATCACAGGGATCGACATCCCTAACCAAAATACCGGGATAGACATCCCACTCCAAAATACCAAGGATCGACATCCTTGTCACAATTTATTATTTAATCCTTTATACTTAATCCAAAAGACACAGAAAATCAACACGGGGATAAACATCCCAAAAACCAACATGGGATAAACATCCCGACCACAATCAACAAAAAGCAGTGCAACAATCAACAAACATGATAACCGAGTAATACAGGCACATATTGAAGGAAATCCATCCTCACCTTGGCCGATTACTCAACTCCGAAAACAATGACCGGTCCGACGCCGGCTCCTCGGGAAACTGCCCGATATCAAACCTATACCACAAAACAATACACACTCACATAAATGCACATAATCGGTATACTATGTTGCCAATACTACGAAATATCCCATCCCGGTTCTTATCCGTTATTATTATCTTTTACCGAAAATATTATACCGTACGTATTTCCGAATATAATTTCGGCACCATACTTTAATTAAAGTCTTTTCAAAATATTTTTATAAAATAATTATAATTTTCCAAAATTATAATCTCCATAATTTTTCCAGAAAAATAATAATGTATTTATAATTTTCAGAAAATATTTATATAGTATTTATCTTTTCCTAAATATACATAATAATATTTTCCAACACAAAATATAATTACCTTTAATTTCCAAAGTACATATATATATAATTTCCAAAACCACAATTTCCAGAGAAAATAATACATATATTAAATTTCCAGAAATTATTTTTATGGCATTTATATATTTCCCAAATAATATTAGTTTTTCTCCAAAATATAACTTAATTATTTATCAAAGTATATATATTTATATTATCCTCAAAATACAAGAATTAAATTGAACATAATTTTCTAAAAGTAAATATGTAATTTTTTTCCAAAATAATATACCAGAAAATATATATATATATTGTTTTGTTAAATTAAAAAAATAAATCGGACTGGGCCGAACAGGACCAAGCCCAGACAAGGCAGCAGGCCCGCCAAGGTCCGGCCCAGCACCTGCCCAACCCGAGCCTAGATTAACCAAGCCCACAACCCAAGTTCGCGACCCGGTCATCACGCGGGTCAACAAGTCCGGATCTGCTCACCTTGGCGGGTCGCAGCGGCGCGACGGCGAGAGAAGGAAGGCGAGCGCGAGGAAGAAGCTGGCGCGAGGTCGGCACGCTGAGGCGACTCCATGGGCGGCGGAAAGGAGGCGCTGCGTCGTCGGCGTCGTCGTCAGCGGCGCGGAAGAAGCAGATTCGCGGGTCGGCTGTCGGGTTGACGGCGCGTCACGGCAACTCCGGCAGTGGAAGGCGACGGGGAGGGCAGGGTTGGAGTCGCGTCGGTGAGGGTAAGCGGCTGGTGGCGGCGGTGCAGTGAGAGATGGCGCCGTTCGCTCCGGCGTGAACAGTAACCCGAGGTTACTCGGTTGACGATGAACAGTCTTTTTTTTTCATTTTCTTCATTTTCTGTATTTTCACTTCCTTTTTTCTATTTTCTTCTTTCGTTTTTTTCTGATTTTCTTCTTTTTATTATTATTTTTTTTCCTCTTCTCCTTTTTTTCCTTATTTTCTTCCTCTCTTCTTTTTTTTTTTTCTGATTTCGTTTCTCTTTTTTTTCTTTTCTTTTTCTTTTCTTTTTTTTCCTTTTCTTTTTTTCCCTCTCTTTTCTTTTCTTTTTCTCTCTTTTTTTCTCTTCTCCTCTCTTTATCCTGGTTTCCTTCCTTTTATAACCGTGAGTTACTATACAGCGTGTGACTCCTCAATAATGCAGCCTGTCTGCATTACAGAGCGAGTCCGGTCCGGACCAGAAAATAACTGATACCCCCTTAGTTATTTTCCGGTGTGATTTTCCGAGAAATTCTGAAACCCGAAAAATACCAACTTAGGTCCGAAAAAATCCACAGAAAAATCACGAGCGCGAGAAAACTCTCGGTTTCGAAAAGCGACTCCCGATTTACCTGTTAGAACAATAGCCCTACGCTAGAGGGGGGGTGAATAGCGTTTATCGGATTAAAACGAAATAAGCAGGAAATAAATGCGGGATTAAAGATTGAAGGACACAAACAATTTATCCTGGTTCACACACACACTACTTGTGTGGCTAATCCAGTCCTTCAAGAGACTCTCTTTGTGAAACCCCGGACATGTGATGAAGCCCTTTCAAAATTTACTTGATGAAGTTTGGAAGTGGCAGGAGTAATTCGTGCACTTGTGCACATTGTTGGTTAGCAATTGGCTCCAATTGGCTAACAATTGGCCCCTGTTTGGCACCAGTTGGCTAGAGGGTGTGTAATCGGGATTAATTCCTGATTAGTGAGCATTAAGCCATCGATTAGGCTTATGATGGGGATTAGCTAGGCCTAAGTCTGTATCATGTTGGTTGCTAAAGGAAGTAGGAGGTGGCACCTGCTTGTGATGGGTGGCACCATATTAGGCCCTGGGCAGCAAGTGGCTGCTTAGTCACCTGCTTGCCCAAGGCACTAAAGGTGCCAAGCAGGCACCTCAACCCCCACTTCTGCTGCCATTTCGTGCCTGCTAGAGAGGGGAAAACACTTAGCCATCTTGAGGGTTTCTGGAGCTGTGAAATCAGGGGAAATCACAGGTGAGCCCTAGGGTGCGATTTGGTGTGGTTTTTGGTGCCAATTAGCTTGGGTGGTGCCCAATTTGGCCTATTGGTGGCCAATTGCTCTAAAAGTGGCTACCTAGGTTTGGATGGATTTTCTGGTGGGTTGTATGCATGATGGTGCCTAGTATTTGTACTAGTGCCCGTAGGTTGAGGGGAAATAGCCCGTTGGTGCGCCTGATGGTGCGCCTGTTGGTGCGGCTGCTGGTACGCCCATGGGTGCGCCTGTGGCACGCCACGGGTGTGCTTATGGTGCGCCAGGGTACGCCTGGGGTGCGCCTGGGGTGTGCCTGTGGTGCACCAGTAATGCGATTGGCCTCAAATTTGGCCAAGTGATATGCCCTGTAGCAAGGGCAGATTTCTTATGTCTTTTGCACTATGACTTTGAAATTATGCTTGGTATTGATGGATGATTATACATGTGCAGGAGGTGATAAGGAAGCCCAAATTGATCAAGGGCTCCAAAAGAGAGAAAGGCCTAGGGAGACTTAGTTGCTGTGTAAGTATGCAACCATGTGTGGGATGTTTACATGTGCATTCTTGTTTGGATGGAAGGCCTTGCTGCCTACTATTGTTTCTGCTACCTAATGGATGCCTATGCACATTTGTGTTGGCTGTGTGATGCTTGAGAATGGGTTGTACATATGCATTGCATTCAATTGCATTTGAGGTATCAATGGCCATGTGATGCAGAGGGCAGTGCAAGCAAGGCTTGCTCGCGCCAGGGTATTGTTGGGCACTCGCAATAGCTTGTGCGCCATAAGACAGGGCTCCAGTCAGTGGGGGCGATGGCACTGACCTTGCGGAGATGATTCCGCATGGCTAAGTACAGGTGTTACTCGATGTCCGCCGGGGGTTGTGTTGATGGGCAGTAGGTCATGTACACTTCCCATGACCATTCGGTTGAGTCTCGGAAACGGCACTGTGGGCTAAGGAATTGACGGGAAAGTTGCCTATCAATGCAAGCCACTTTGGGGCACATCGGACCCTAGCTGGTTGGGGACTGATGGAACCAGCAAATGGTTATGCGTTATGATTCCCGGCTCATATCCAGTCATGCATGCATTGTGAGCATTTCTTGCATGTTTGTGTACTTGCTGAGTCAATGACTCAACCCTTTCCTTTGCTTAATTTTTTTTTCAGAGCACAAGGGGAGTGTTAAACCCATTTGGGAGGACCCGGACCAGCATAACCAGTAGCGATGGGTATATAGCCAACTTTGGTTTTCAAACCTGTCTTGTGTGTACATGTACCTTGTAAAAAGAGACCAAGTGTAGTGCCCCTGTATACTAGATGCGAGCTTGAACTTTTGTAACGATGTATAAAATTGTGTGTGCATGTAATATATGTAAATTCGTATCTCATATGTTGGTGATATTGCATGATGCTGCGCGATAGTTGGAGTGCCCGCCGGGCTAACTTGTGCCCACGATATAATAGGCTTGCGGGTGCCATGCTGGCGCATTCACTAGCGCACATGGTTCCCGGCCAGTCGCGTTTGGCGGGGCGTGATACTCTTGAAGATTCCACTATCTATGTTAAGCTTATGGGTGCTTAACAAACCGTTACAAACCTAAAGTTCTAATCACAAGAAACTCTAATCTCTTGCTTGAAGATACCTCACTTCAAGACTTCTCACACAAGAAGATATACCCTCTACCTATGAATCTCAACAAGGGAACTAACCTCCCTTAAGGTGTATAGCATTACAATCACTCAAACAAAAGCTCTCACAAGAGTAGATATGAGTTACAGAATTTAAGCTCAAAAAAGCAACTCTCAAATCCTCAATAGGATATTGGCTCAATAAAAATTGATTTTGATGTATGAAATGAATGCTTCAATATTAAGAGTTGATTAGTGTTGAATCAGAGCTTAGAATGCTCAATTTGTAGCTCTGAAAATTTATATGGCCGTTTTGAATCCACTTAAGAAACACCCTTAAACAAAACATAGTGGGTGCTAAAACATTGTCAGAAATAACGACCATAACATCGATGTTTTAATACTCAACATCGATGTTTTGTCCAGTAAATTTGAATTATTGGACTAACGGTAACTAAAAAATCGATGTTTTCAAACCCAACATCGATGTTATTTTAATTCTGTGTAAAAACCCATTAAATCATCATGTGAGGAACATCGATGTTTTATAGCCCAACATCGATGTTATTTTGCTTCTGTGAAAATGAGATGAAAACTGATTCTTGAAGACCATCGATGTTTAATTCACAACATCGATGTTATTTTGCTTCTGTGAAAAACGATTAAAGCTGACCATTGAAGAACATCGATGTTATGAAACCCAACATCGATGTTTTGCTTATGTAAAGGATATTTTCAAATGCAACGGTCATGAGAACATCGATGTTTAGGAATCCAACATCGATGTTCTGAGCCTTCTGCCAATTTTTGGAAAATTCTTTGAAGGCAGAAACATCGATGTTTAGATGACAACATCGATGTTTTTGAGCTACTGCCAACTTTTGGAAAAATGGTTGAAACCAAGAACATCGATGTTTGGGATTCCAACATCGATGTTATTTTGGCTCGGCAAAAACGATTTTAAAGTCGACTTGAAAGAACATCGATGTTACAAATGGGAACATCGATGTTATGACTAATTTTAAAAGCAACGGTCATTATAACATCAATGTTATGTATTCCAACATCGATGTTATTTGCCTACTGCCAATTTTTGAAAGATTGTTTGAAGGTAGAACATCGATATGGTAAAATATAACATCGATGTTATTGACTAAAAAAAATAGTTTGATGTTTGAAATATGTTTATGTGATGCATGAGCAAACTTTATTTTATTTTGAGCCAATATCCTAGAAGAGTTAAGTGTTATACCTTGTACAATTTATGAATCTAACTCTTCTTTCTTGGCTTTTCAATCTTGTGCTCATTCACTTTGATCCTTTGCTCTTGAATGGTTTCTTTTGCTTGAGGATTGATTTGCCTTTATTTCAATTCATTTCTTTTTGCTTCCTGAATAGTTTGTCAATATCAAAACCTATAAGAAGCAAGGAGACATTAGTTCCAACAATTTCCTCCTTTTTGATAATAACAAACAATGAAAGTATATGCCAAGAGTTAGTATATGCCAAGTTGTATAGATTTCAAAGTGGGATGAATTCCCCCTAACTTGATGATGCATATATTTATTCTTCCCCCTTAAAGTATGACCTATGATTCCCCCTGAGTGGGATGTATATACTTGTCTGTGATGGCTTCCCCCTTTTGTCATTAGCAAAAAGAAATGGCAAAAGCAAAGTTTGATTGAATTGAAAAACAAAGCAGAAAACATAAACAGAAGTGAAAAAGTAAGAACAATGGTCCTAGTTCCCATCATCGTCCTCATCCTCATGATCGGCAGCCTCTTCCTCATCATCTTCCTCCTCGACTTCCATTGGGTCAAAATCTTCATCATCATCATCATCATCACCGTCAAAGTTGAACCCTTGAAAGGTTGTGTGAGATGGTGGAGGATCAAAGTTGACATGAGCAAAATAGGCACGTAGGTCATGTCCTTGCCTTTGTACCTCCACGTCGATTCTGTCAATGGAGCATCCCAAGCTACGGAGAGTGGCGGCAATTGAGTCTAGTGTAGCGGCAGGAGCTGGAGGAGCGGGTGCTGGAAGAGCTAGTAGTTGAGGATCTGCTGCTCGTGCAGGCCTCGGGACTTCCTCGGATGGACGCTTGTGAAAAGTGGCATCGTTAATTCCCCAAAGTTTGGAGTGAGTAGTTTGAGTTCCTTCAAAGGGAGTCAGTCCTGCACTCAAACAAATATCCACAACCAAAAAGGCATATGGAAGGGGATGGTCGTTTGAAGTGTGCTCGGCCATGTGCATGAGCACAAATCGGGCCCAATTGATCGGAGCTCCGTGAATAATGGCGTGCAGGACTTTTTCGTCCTCAATTGTGAAGTTGGTGTGATTACCGGCCCGAGGTTTGATCACCCGAGTAAGCAAATAGAAAAGCACTCTGTACTCTGGGTTGATTGAGTGAATGGTTGGCCGATTGGAGTGATTACGGCGCACTTCAGTGAAACCGAGATCAGACAACAGCTGGATTTCATGGAGAGTAAGGAAATGATCACCTCCATAAGTGACGATGTCATCGCCTTGGACAGGTAGGCCTGCAATCTGTCCGAACTGCTCCAATGTCACCTGAAAGCATCTCCCATTGACGCTGACAGAGAGGACATCACCGTCACGGTGAAGGGTTGTGTAGAAGGCGCGGATGAAGTCCAGATTGAAATGGTATTGCTTCCGCGTCACAAAGTCCCAGAGACGGGATTCCCGTAAGTGACGTTCAAGGTTAGCAAATTGCCTCTTCTGTGGGTAATCTTCTGGAAGATACCAACGAGAAGCGATGGATCGTGTTGCGTAGAAGGATTTGTAGTGTGTAAGCTCATCTTTGGAACTGAACCAAATTTCTGAATTGGGCACAGAGTATTTGTGAGGAGCACTTGAGGATCCACCCTTTTTCTTGGTTTGATGGTCATGAGCAACTTGTTTGCTCTTAGAACGACGTTTGTCACCAGCCATTATAGAAGGAAGAAATGAAAGGAAATTTGTTGTTTGTGTTTGTAAAGGAATGAATGGAGAAGGTAATGAGTGTTCAGAAGTTTACAGAGTGAGGAGTAAAAAGAGAAGCATGGTTTATATAGTAAGACTCAGAAAAGTAGCCGTTGCAATGCTCCAACGGCTATATTTTTTTGAAAAATATATGTTAAACATCGATGTTGGCCTATGAAACATAGATGTTTGCTGATGCTTGGTCAGCGAAACATCGATATTCTGCAAATAACATCGATGTTTTCAATGGTCGGCCGATAAACCCGCATAGCGTAACGACTATATTTTTGAAACTACAACGGTTCAAACATCGATGTTGGTCCTCAACACATCGATGTTTTGGACCTTCGGAAATTTAGACAAATTGAATGAGATGGTGCAAACATCGATGTTGGATGACTAAACATCGATGTTGCAGCCAAAGTTTTGAAGACTTACCTGAACATCGATGTTGTGATACGCAACATCGATGTCATTGCATTTGATTGATGTCTAAATTGTTCTCTGGATGAAACTGGATGGTTCTCTTGATTAAACATCGATGTTGGACTTTAAACATCGATGTTTTCTGGCTACTGGTCCAATTCTGCTTCAATCCGAATTGAGCAAACATCGATGTTTATGGTAACAACATCGATGTTTTTGGTTCCACCAGATTTTTGTTCCCCCTGTCTTTTGGCCTTAGTGAGGGGTACCTGCAAAACATAGTTAGACGAGCCTCGAGTGCTCGAGTTAGCAAAGATAATGCACGAGCTTTAGTAAGATGAAACATATGTGACAATTTTAAGGGTAGTAAGATGGCCTCTGCCTCTAAGAATTATTTTCTTGGATTTCTATCGTCCCGGAATGAGGAGGTATCTCCTTGTCGTAAGTATACTGGGCTCGAGAAAATGTCTTGTCAGTTGGAATTTGGTTGCCTCTGATGCCCAACTAATCAGACAGTAAATCCCATGATGAATCAATAATGCAAGTTAGGCTAGGATTTTCAACAAAGCAGATGCTTGATTATCTGAAAAATTGGATGTTAGTAATAAATGAATTGGCAAGTGTCTCAAAAAGAAGATTCTTGAAAATCGGAGCAGTTTGGAGGGGCCTTTGTCTGAAGATTTTTCAAAGATGGGTAGGGGTCACCTCCGAAACAAGCTCGGGACATTCCAGAATTTGGTAGGGATCACCTTCTGAGAGAAGAAGCAATATAGTTGTGTTTCTATAAATAGGCATACGATGTAGCTCATTAGACACAGAAAATTATAAGCCAATTTCTGAAAGAAAAAAAAATTAAAAGCAAAAAAAAAAATGCCTTCCCCTTCCACTGTATTTTTTGTTGAGGGTGCAGCTGTAGGTAGGAGAAATCGATTAGCCTATAGTATTGTAAGTGAGCCGCCTGAGGAGCTGCTTATTGAACTAGGTAGAATGCCTCGCTTAGTATTTGTTGATGAGCTCTACTCCTCTAGATTTTTTGTGACACCCATGGAAGAGACTGTTTTTCTTGAGAGTCAAAGTCCACTTAGAACATCCTTCTATGGTACCGCCAATGCCACCATGTTCTTCATATCTAAAAGACTTGAAAGTTTTCAACTGGAGTCTACCCTTCAAACCTTAGAACAAAGAAGTTATTACCGTCTATCAATGACTGCTCAGAGTGCTACACAGGCCCCTGGCTTACCACCGACATGGCCTAAGGTTCGCCTGCTAGTGTGGAATTGCAGAGGAATCACGAGGCGCTCTGAAGACTTTGCAAGAATGTTGAGAGACTTGAAGAACCAGTACAAGCCGAACATGGTGCTGCTCACCGAGACATTATGGAGGCGAAAACCACGGGGTCATCCCTCTCCGTTTTCCATCAGTGAACCGGTTTGAAATCCCTAGCCAGAATAACACGGGTGGAATGTGGTTTGCATGGAGCGATAGTGTGAGGGTTAATATAGTCAGTGACCCCAATAGCTTCTCTGTAACTGCTGTACCAAATCGTTAGGAGCTAGATTATGATAATTGTAATATGTGTGTTTTAAGTTCCAGTGGCTGTACTTAATCTTTATAATCAATAAAAGTATTTGTGTTTTCAGCATGTGTATGACATAAAATTCTTCCATGTGAGTGTTCATCAAACAAGCTGGTGTTTCAATTTGATCAATTGTGCACTAACTACATGCTTAACATGAATGGAAAGAAAACTGAATATTCTTCCTGAAACATTTAGTCATGAGCATGCAAGATTGAGTGATAAGTGCAAAATCGGACCAGAAGATGACAACATCGACGTTTACTAAACAACATCGATGTTCTATATTATGATTCCCCCTAGCTTGTTGCTTTTAGTAAGAAGAGTACCTGCAAAACAAAATTAGGGGAGCCTCCGACGCTCAAGTCAGTAATGTTAAAAAAATAAATAATGCATAGATTACATTAAGGTAGAGTCAAGTATGCCAAGTTCAGTTCGAATTCGAAAGTAGGACTCTTTGTCTAAGGGTTTTGTGAAGATGTCAGATAGTTGAGATTTTGTTTCAACAAATTCAATAGTTACATCTCCTTTAGATACATGGTCCCTAATGAAGTGATGCCTAATATCTATATGTTTTGTTCTAGAATGAAGAACAGGGTTCTTCGTCAAGCTTATGGCACTTGTGTTATCACATTTAAGAGGCACATGACTAAGGCTTAGACCATAATCTTTTAGTTGTTGTTTCATCCAAAGAATTTGTTCA